>JAQGBJ010001854.1:0-20067 GCA_034698345.1 Sphaeridia pumilis
GTCATGGAATCTTTTCCAAGGGCGTTTTTATGCCGCTTGAATACCGCTGGAAGCTCTCCACTAAGGACGGCCACCTTGCATTTCCTATCCGAAAATGCAAGGATGTAGTACTTTGAAGAGAGCTTCCTTTACACATGCCGTTAGAATACCGCTTAAATGAAGCTACCTAAAGGAAGCTCTCAATGATGCTTCCTTCAGGTTTAAGCGGCATTCTAACGGCATTGAAGATTTGTGCCCTTAAAGGGTTCCATCTTACAGCCCCTGGGCTTTATTAATCCTATAAAACCACGTATAATCTCGCATAAGTACACACCGTTGACCTATATTTCTTCGCCGACCTTTCTTTGAAATTTTCACCCTTCCGGTTCTTCTCCTCTGACCTTTTTCAAACAAGGTGAGCAACTTTTACTCAACTTGCGCCCTCATCAATTGTTCTGCCAGTCGAACCCTGCTGTCTGATTGACGTCAGTCAAGATAACAAAAGTTTCTTAGAGACTTTTGGGTTTTTGATATTTGCCAAGTTTCTTCTTCACATCAATATTGTTTGAGCATGTGGGAACAAAAGATTACAGTCGACTTTGACATTACCTGCCTGTGCAAAAGAAAAATACCCAGACATGGTTCCCGGTTTTTCGTGGGATTCATGAATACTTCATGAATAGTATACGAAGTTGGTTAGAATGTAAGAATTTTTTTATTTCTTGGGGTTGTAATGGCATCAGGAACTGGTTTCAAGTCTTGTGGGTCTTGTATTCTGACGGCTGACAAAGTGCCAATCAATTCTCAAAAGTTAGATTTTTCAAATTTTGAAAGCGCTACATTATTTGATGATCGAAATATTATTTGACTGCACAACTGGAGGAATTGTACCAGCAAAACGACTGTTATGCACAGCTTTAGCTGAAAAACACATGGAAATACTGTACATAAAAAGTAAACTTACCTGTGGCAAACTGCAAAGGAATGATATGATCCAAGCCCAACTAATCATCACTTTTCCCCTTCGTCCGGAACCAAGCATTTGCATCGGATGTTTTACTGCCAAATAACTGGAAGAAGAAAACATCAAGACATTGCAAAAAACGAGTAGACTCCAAATTAAAATTGGTCCAAAATATTTATATTATCAGTAGATTTTATTTTAAGCTAAAAACATTTAAAAAGTTTTTTCACACTCACCGGTCCAACGCAAGGCATACAAGTACAAATCCAGAGAGGTAAATTCCAAAAATTCGCAAAAACGCCATCACTCGACAGAGCAAGTCTCCTCCTCGCCAATACACTGTCGAAGCCCACGCAATTTCCAACGGCATCATAAAAAACGTGACCTGTACAAAAAAATACAATCAAATTATCACATGGTTTCAAAACCTCAAAATATCGTTCCAGCTCAACTAATTCTTCTTCTAAGTAAGGCCGCTTACTGTATTTTCAAAGTTAAAGAAACAATTCTATTATTCCCTCTTTTAAATCCTATCGTTTTTCTCCTCTCTTCTCTCTCCATTACACTTGTCGTTCCATAGTCATTCTTCAAACTTTTCCTTGCCTTTTTATCAGTCGAACAAGCTTGGAAATAACATGGAATTCGCAACCCTATCATGCCAACAGAATCCCACCATAATCATCCATCCATCTATTAGCATTACCCGCGTTACTCAAAACTTGCTGCCATTATTGCAGCCAATTCGACTGTCGTTTCCAAAAAATACAAGCTCTTTTTACATACATTACTAACATTATACTCGCAGCTCCAATCTCCTCTTATCGTATTGCAAACACATCGTAAATTTATTACGCTGCACTTGAGCCCATCACCATAAAATAACAAGAAGAATACCATTTCACACTCTCTTCAATTTCGTTCCAACTTTCTCTCCAACTTATTCAAAAACTTTGCGAATTTACAGAATATTTTTCTCTATTCGACACTCTTTGTATTATTTCCACTTGATTATACAATGTTCACCAAAAATTATTTTTCCCTTCTCCCTTCCAAAATGACCATTTCTTTCCCTCCCTCTAATAATTAGCTGAAAATATTCCGCTTGCGTCATTTCATTTCCGTCTCTCTGTCCGGTTCTAACAAGAGAAACCATATTCCGCCATATGTTTTTCTCCACAATTTAATTCCACCCAAAAAGCTTCTTTATGTTCCACGTACAGCAGCCTTCTATCAACTTCCACCGGCCATTTTATAGAATTTCAGCTTCCTTCTTATGCACACAAAAGGCAATTCATGTCCATATATTTGCTTATCTCTTAGAAATAGTCTACAGACTCTTAAGACGACAAATCCCACATTTCCTCCGACACATGACGCAACTGTTTTTCTCCAGAGAAGTCTCTCAACTAAAGCTTACTTTTCCCCCTAAAATGTCATATTTTTAAAATTACGTGTCCTTCTAATCCGGTGAAACTGCCCTTGGTCCGCGTGCTTTTTCGCTCAAAATTTCGCCATTAATCATGCACAAAAAACCGACATTCGAGATATGGACAACGAGCCTCAGACCGCCAGTTCCGCTTATCTTTCCCTCTCCAAAAAGCAGCTGAAAAGCTGATATAGTCGGCCATTTGTCCTCTTCAAACTTTGACCAAAACTTCAATTTTTTGAAGCTTCCAAAAGTCTTGGAAACTTGCGTTTCTTCGATTCCGCTCAGCAGAGTCCTCTGCTCTTGGGACCACCGCGTGCACTTCATGGGCCATCTCTTTCACTCTAAAACGGGACCTTCCTTCCGCTCCGACATCCATTTCCGGAACACGTTCTGCTTTCACCTGCTGCTCCTCTCACCGATTCCTCTTACGTAACTTGATTGCCCCGTCGTCGAACTTATATTGCTCCGGAATGAGAAGAGCCATTTTTGAACCCATTGTGGCTCCACGCTCCATTACAAAAGTACATGTATATTACGGAGTCGGTTTTGCTTTCACCGACTTTCACTTTCCGGATACGTTTACTTTTGGCGGCTGTTAAAGTGGTTAGTGGGAGTGTATAGAATTTGTACACTTTCACCTTGATTTCTGTATTGATTTTGATTTTGCTGATGGCGTCTGTCCATCAGTACCACATGTAACTGTCAAGCTTTCTCCTCTGACTCTATGTATACAGAAATGCTGTAAACCAGCCGTCGAAGTAGCCCTATAAAACACAAGATTTACAACCATTCTCCCTGCACGGAAGCGTTCAATCTGGTTTGAGTACCCGCTTTTCCGCACTATAAACGCGCCGTAAAGGACTGGAGAATCAAAAGGGAATATTCATCAATAAAATTTTGATTTTGACTACACAGGCTACAGGAAATTCATGTTCCGATGAGAGAATACCGTATATGGACATCAAGGCCGCAGCTGACATATTAATCTTCTTGGTTCTGTTTCTGTTAGCTGGAACCGTAGCCGTTGATCAAACCTAATTGAAAAGTAGCCATTGCATTGGCTTTGGCTAATATTGAAAGCTTGGAAAGTGGGCGGGTCCAACAATAAACTTTAACTCCTTTGTACGTATCTACAGGTTACAGGTCGCTGGGTGGAAGCAAACGACTCGCTCCATTAGCCCTGGCGAGGTACATATCGAAGTCCATTTCAACAGCTCAAGAATTATTATAGGATTTTCTCTGGCTATACTGTAGTTGGCTGAGGGAGAAAATTCGCCATGACGATGCTCTCATTTCCTCTGCTTTTATTCGCCATTATCATTGGGATTTAGCCGTACTCAGTACTCTATGGTGTAGTGTGGCACAAGGATCATTTTTGCCAACTTTTGTTCTGTTCAATTGTTCGCAATTGGTTTGGACGATTTTTGGACCTTGTTTTTTGTACCAGAATAATTCAGAAAAAGCAAGCAAATTTAGGACTCCATCGGCAATTTCCTGCAGATTCGGACAGATTTTGGCCGAGTTGCATTCTGGTATATACAAAACGCTGGCGGTGTACATTCAAGCGTGGAAGAAACCATCGACGACATCGATGCAGTTTCCTTCCTTCGGTGGATCCAAAGACAACTTATGCTTTCAGGGCTTAATTGAATCTTTATAATATTAGTTTTTCGGAGAAAAGAGAGATTTATCTGTTTTTTTGGCGGCTTCTTGTCTGCCTCGAGCGCTTTGACGGAGTGTATCCGATACCCATTTCCTATTGACGACGGACGTTTGTCTTCAAGTTTACCCAAGAAATCTTCCGAGATGCTCTTTTGGAGACCAACTTTTCCTATACTTTTCCTTTGCATAACTTTGTTTTTCGCTCAAGTAATTCTTTAATCTATGTCGCGAAAACAAAAGTATTCTGGTGATCGGCTTCCGCTTCTTCAAAGTTTCCCTGAGGAGATTTCTTCTTGTTGTTTTCCAGAAATTAAATCGGTATATTTCTCAAAGAAGGTGCTGCTCCTCCTGCCTTGACAAAGTTATATTAAATGAAGGTTTTTGTTTTAGTAGAAGCAGATGATACCGAAAAGAAACTTTGATACCCCGGGCAGGAGGAAATAAGCTGCTATTGGGATTGCAGGTATGTATTTGAGAACTTCAAAGGGCTGCTGGGGCTTACTTATATGTATCTACTCAAAAGTTTGACATGTTTACCTTGTTTGAGCGCTGCAGGGATTTAAAACTATACAGTATATTTCACTCCAAATTTATTTTTCTAGCCCTCCAGATGGCGCTGTAACTTTTGATAGTTACCCGCTGGCTTTTCACGCACGAAAAACAAAACTTGTTCAAGTTTAAAATCAATCTTAAACGATTTTTAAACAATAAAGCTTCGCTCCGTTTCTTTCGCAACTTACTCTCTTGTACAGACTTTCAGCTTCCAGTCGACTTGCACTTCAGACTTGGGACTCCACGTTTTTTAAAGCGGCTTTCATCAGCTCCATCCACATAAACCACAGCCGACCGACTTTAAACCACTGCCTCAACCAACTCGTTTGTGCACCCAAGCAAGCTGTGCACCTCATAATTTTTCCCGCCAACACCGCCGCTGAAATGTACATCCTTGTGGAATCACACTAGGAAATTTTGCCCGTTGGCATATAACGCCTAAGCTACAGCTCCCAGATTCGCGGATTTGGGTTTTACGTGCATATAGCGTTGCAATTTTGTACACACCGCTTTCACATAACTTTCCTCCTAAATCAAACCGGTGAGCTACATAAATTTCTTGTTTGTTTCCCAATTTGTTTTCATTGCTCTGCTACTGCTGCTGCTGGTTTCCATTTTGCCTTGCTGTATTTTCCATACAGCTTTCTTTTTGCCTTTTCGACTCTCGATACAGGCTGAATAAATATACGAGAAGGAGACCACTTTCTTGTGCTTCCTCAGCTGCCAAACCGAATCTTGAATTACGACTTGTAGCAAACTCAATTTCGCCTCTCGTATTTCTTTCACCGGATCTTTGAATTCGGATATATTTTCTGGGCAGTATTTTCCGAAACAATTTCCGTAGGTCTAAATCCACTAAAGACACGTTTCAATCCGGTTTATGATCTGCGAAATTCATTTAGCGGGGATTCAAATGGAGAAAGCGATGGAGATTCAAGATTTTTTTCAATTCATTGGAAATTTTAGAGAGATTTCCGTAACTTTCCCTGGACGAGTTCCAGTTTCCGAGGACGTCGATAAGACTCTTATAGTGCCAGGTCCACGTGTTCAAGTTTTATCCAAGTCTTTGTTACGTGATCCGAGTGATCCTTCTTGAGAGCCCGGTTCATAAGGATATCAAACGCTATAAATCAAACTGGTTTCAACGGGGAAAAAGTTATCCAGCTCCAGTTGCTTTCCATGCAAAGACTGTACTTTTGAACTGGGGGATTGTACAAGTTGTAAGTTGAAGAGTAGTCGCTGTTTGATAGTCGGAGCTCGTATGACGCTTGCTAAATGTATTTCATATTTCAGAGCTTTTATAACATGCGACTTGTCCGCCGGGGAGCATGTTTCGTCGAGTTTTTGTGAAAATGCCATTAGTTTACTGACCAATTCGCTTGCAGATATTTTTGAAACAGATGGGACAAAATCTAGTGGAAACTGCGACGTGTACTGAAAACTTGGTGACGAAACAAGGCGTCTTTAGGTTAAAAAATATATTTTATGCATTGCACAAACTTGTGGGTTTGGATTACGCTCTCGCTGGAAAAATTGCCTAAAATATAAACTTTGCTTAAGAAAAGATTACGATTGAGTTGCCAACAGTGTTTAATCTTCAATTCTTATTCGCGTTTTAACAAAAACGGAAAATGTCAGTCAGTTGGCAAAATATTTAAACATGTCTTCCGGCTTCTGTCTTCTGTCATTTGTCAGTTTGGCCACGAGCTTGTTTTTCCTATTTTTCTTTTGGGTCGATCAAGTTTCAATCAGAATGATCACCTTTTGTTGTGATTTAAAAGCTTTCCATTGTGTCTAGTAAAGGTTGTTTTGATATTTTCTTCTTGTAAACAAGCGTTTTTGTTCGAGCGTGGGCTGATAATAATGCTTTGTTGTGGTTATTCAAGGAAAACAGGTGTCTGCATGGAAACCCTAGAAAATTTTGATCAAAGCTGAATGCAAACTCCTTGAATTCGATCATGACCTTGAAGTATTCGATTTCATCCGTCACGGATTCACTGACTTGAAACATGGGTTATTCAATAGCTTTTTATTGAGAGCCTATAAAACTAGGACTTCAAAAAGGGTTTCAGCATATCAAAGCCCTTCATTTACTCTTCAGTCAAACTAACCAAGGAGGTCAATTCATAATTGCAGCTCAATTTAGTTCCTCCTTCTGCCACAATGCCGGCGTTATTGTCGCCAGCGTCTTTGCAAGCGACCTTAGAGTGTCGCCGAAATCATCGAGATGGGTTGGTATCAACCGCCGCCAGCTACTCAACTTTTCTTAGCTGACTTTCAGCTAATATAAATTGCAATTCTATATATTCAACAACGGGCCGATAGATTCATCGCTCCAAACGTCTCCACAATGGAACATGAAATTTTAACGACGTATTGTTGCCTTAGCACCTCCAAATTTTTATTATCAGCTGGTCTACCATTAATTCTTTTCCAATAAGCCACAACTCAATCCGCATTCGAACAAATCCCAACGATACTTCAACATGGCCGCCCCAAAAGTGGCCCTCTTATTGTTGGTCGCCCTTTTCATCATTGGATCCTTTGATTGTAAGTCTCTTAAACTTGAAAAATACTGGTCAAATTTTGGATTTCTGGACCGACACTAACTAAATCGCTTCGTTTCATTTCGAACCATGGTCATAACCAGCTGCTCAAGGATACAAAGCAAATCCAGCTTCAGCTGAACAAGTCCACGTATGTCACCAGAAATGTTCCAGCACTGAGCCCCTGAATATAGTGTGTGACAATGACGCTAAGGTATACAGGAACAGATGTGAACTGAACAATGCTATTTGTCGTAGTCGTGGTAAGTATCTTTTGCAACGGCATGCAGTTGGGAATACTCTAGGAATTCTTATAATGTTCATAACCTTGTTTTAGAACCGGGGTATGCTCTTGGGACGAAGTCCGAAGCTTATTGTGACCCAAAGCATCTCGGTAAGAATTGCTTCCTGTACCCCTTCGAACTCTGAACGAAATTCACAAACGGCCTTGATTACCTCTGCTCTTACTTTCAGAACTCTTCGACACGTCTTCATTAACTACCGAAGCACCACCAACCACCAAAAAGAATTTCTGGTTCGATAAATTTTGCTCCGTTCCCAAGCCAATTTGTGACACCCTCGGAAATATTCACTTGAACCACTGCAAGTTTCACGAGGCTATGAAGTTGAACCCAGATTTGAAGCTTTCAGACGAGAAGCCGGTGAACGGCACTTGCAGGCGTAGCCAGGAGTACGGCGTTTATCCCGGAGAACTCTGCGTGATACCCTGTCCAGATCCAGTTTCGGGTGCCCAAGTGTGCGACCAGCACGGCAGAAGTTACCCGAACACTTGCGAGCTTGAAAACGCCAAATGCGAGGATCCGGGTAAGTCCCATTAACTCTGAGCTCTCACTCCGCTAAACGTTTTGTTTTTAAAAAAACAATTGAAAAAACGTGTGGAAGTAGTATGTAAAAGCTGTTTTTAAAGCTATTTGATTCCGCCCTGGTAAGCTCCTATCCCTCAGTTTTTAATTGCAACGTTTGATTGCTGTGGTTTTATTAAGATCTGAAGATTTCACCATGTCCCGGAACCACTCGTGCCCCTCTCCAGGTAGAAGATGTCACAAAAAGACCCACTGCAATTAGTCCCTGCGCAAAAAAAGAATGTCCACCTGTCTATGACCCGATATGTGATCAACACGGCCATATTCTTGCAAATCCTTGCGAATTTGAGAATCACCGTGATTGCGCAGATCCAGGTATTATTATTATGCTCGTTGATAACTTCAAGTCATTTTCTGACATAACTCTGATTTTTCGCCAAGATGCAAAACGGACACCATGCCCTTTCGTGATGACGAGGAAATGTGAGAGTCCTTGCACGAGAAATTTGGAGCCTACTTGCGATCAATACGGTAGCGTTTGGCCCAACGAGTGTGAATTTGAAAACGGCAAAAGATGCAAGGATTCAAGTAAGTTTTTACTGCAATCCAACATTCATTGAGCTCAACTAAAACACTAGAATTCTTTTTGCGTTGCTGAAAAGAGTCATTTTTCCTCAGGCATCGTTAAAACGCCGTGTCCGTCTACGTCTCCGTCTCCGATATTTCTCACAACTTGCGAAACCACATGCACTTCCGTACGTAAAACCGTCTGCGACCAATACGCCCATACGTATCGTAACCCTTGCGAATTCAAAAAGGCAAAGTGTCAAGATCGTGGTAAGTTTCTTTCTCTCATTAAATTATTTTACAATAAATTTGCTTTTTCACACCAAAAGCTTCCTCCAATTATAATCTTTCAGGTCTTCAAATGAAACGTTGTCCCGCTAAACTTGAAGATGACTTCAATTTGGAACAGTTCATGCACATGTTCTTCAAAAAGTTTCTCAAAGATTTGGCACCGAGAAACACTGGTCCAGCGTCCGTTTCCACAAACGATTTCTGATCAAATTTTAAAATTTGTCAGGTTTGACAAGAATATGCAATAAACACAATTCTAAGATGAATTTCTTCTAGTTGCTTTAGCTCTAGCGTCAACATCCAAAATTCAATGGAAACATCGAGGCGACAATTTTTTTTACTACTATATACTCCGAAACCCCCGCAACCTCTTGCTAATTTTACACTTCAACTTGCATTAACAACACACACTGAAACACAAAAATTTAAAATTTTGAAAAACTTCCAGTCACTTACAATCAAATCTGCAATCGCCAAATGCAGCAGCATAAAATCAATCCTCGAAAATGGCGAGCTTCTTCTCCTCCTCCGTAATATCACCACTAGGACAGTCAGATTACCTGAGGAAAAATCAAATCTTCACATTAGTTTCAACAAAAACACCTCCTGTTCTCAAACAACACAATTTACAACTTTGCCAAAATTTTCCAAACTTGATATAAGAATTTCAAAAAAACATTTTTATTTTGATCTTTTCTTCCCTGCTCAAGGCTTATTATTTACAAAAAATAAAACCTGAGCTTCTTTTCACGTTTTCACTCGACCTCATCCTTTACAGATGTTATGCCACGTGCTTTTAATCCCATTAACCCTTCAACATCACTCACACGTCCCTCCCCTTGCCCTCCCCTCACGTGCCCATCATCATCATCATCAACATCGTCAACATGAGTATAACTTTCTCCTACACTCACCCTGCGAAATAATAATTTGTTCTATGCGTTCATTTCTTTTCTAACCACAAAATCTCCACTTGAAAAAATACCCAAACTTTCTCCGCATTTTCAACCACTGTGCATATAAACCGTTCTCATTTGAAATCGTCCTGCTGCAAATTTCTATATGCAGCTACGGAACCAAATCTTCTTCCTTTCTTCTTGCTAATCCGAATCCATAGCATACATCCACCGCGTCTAATCAGTATTCTTCATGAGCTTTAATCCCGGAAATTACCCTACTTTTACTCGACGCTCTTCACAAGAGTCGTCGATTCCCAGCCGGTAATCGCCATTTCCGCTTTCACAGTCCGCACCAATGTTCCCACTACCTCCTACACACCAACCCCACTAAAATCTCATCTTTTGTAACTCTTTTTCCCCTACTCAACCCAAGGCCATCGAGTTTCGTTTGTCGTCGTCTCCCTGCCCATTGAATTCTATGGCACTACGTCTCATCACGACCGCCCGCCCAATTGAGTCGGACGCCATTTTCCCTAAAGCCTCTTCTATAGTTCCTTGTCATAGCCGCCGTCTCGACAATCGTAACCATTTAAAGCTCGAGTTGCCCGAATCTTTGTTATGTACTCATTCCCTGACACACGCTCCTTCCTTCCTTGAGCTGCTAAAGCTGTGAGGCAGTTTATATTCTAAAAATATGTATAGATATAACAATCCAGGGCTTTGTTCCCGCCCTTGAAAAATTAACCCTTTATTCGCAACCCATTCCGTCCTTCTCTCTGCTCCCCATCACGACCCTCAATAACCGTTTCGCCGTGGTTGGAATATACAATCTTTTTCCCTCTTCAAATTTCTCCTTCCTTGTTTGTTTGTACAGAACCGCAAAATACCACCGCAACTTTCACACCTCGACGCCAACAAATTGCACTTTTTAGAACCCCTTCCCCGTCCGCTATTTCTCGCGTCTAATAGCCCTTTTAATGTGTGTTCTCAATCAAAGTAATTATTATTCGGCCGCCGTGGCTATTTTGCAAGTAGAAATTGCAGGTTGCAAATTGTGAGAATTGCGTCAGTTATCGTCATCATCATCATCATCATCTTTTTGTTGTTTACTATTGTACACGCAAATCTGTAGTTTTTCTACAATTTCCCACCTGTTCAAAAACAAGAATTTTGAACCTCCATCAAGATCCAGACACATGTCAAAATATATTAAGAAATTAAATTTGAGGACAAATCTATGAAGTGCGTTAACAGCTTTTTTGCTCCGTCTCCAAAATTTTGCAAAGAGCTTAATTGGCCTCAAATATAATATGTAGCTTTGGTTCCCATTTCCGGCACGTACCCTTTGGAGAAACTTGTAAAAAGTTGCTGTTATCAATATTACTTTTATGTATACTTATTACAGCCGTGGATTATGCCATTGAATCCCTCTTTATAGCTCTTGTTCTTCTTGTACTTTCTCCTCAAACTTTACTTTCCCGCCTCGGGCCGAGTAATTATATATACTTGGATGCAAGGATCTTGAGCATAGACATAAAATATTGCTCTATGACTTTTGTCCTTGCAGTAAGGTGTCTTCTAATCAGTGCATATAATAGAGTTCTTCCAGCCCTACGGATAGCTTTGAACGGACTTTGGTACTTGCATCGTCAAAGAGAGACACGTTTCCCCTTGGGCCCATTTACTCCACGGATTTCTCCGTTTACAAAGCTGGAAAGCGTCTTTTGGGACATGTGCTCCTGCCTGGTACGCTTCAGTAGCGTCTGTCCGTCTTGATCGTTTCATTTCGTTGTTGCTGTATGTATTTCAAACTCACTTACATGCGATAAAGACGTTATCCGGCGACACCAACCCGCTGTGCAGATAGTTGGTTAGATGAGGCGGATTTGGAAGAGAACTGGAGTGTGTCAAACCTAACCTAAACCTAACCTAACCAGATTATATACCAGATACACGGTGTCATTCTTCTTTTGCTGTGTATCAGGACATGTATCTTTTGCTCGCTTCCTTGGCGGGCTTATCTCGAGCTGTCATTTACCATGTCGGGATGTCAAGCTGAATTCCCGCCCGGACACTTGTCTAATGGACTTTTATGTACGTGTGCTTTTATGTGGAGAGACCCAGGCGTCGTATAATCCCGGCTCAAGTTCTAGATTCTAAAATCTCTTCATTTTCAGCACTTGCCACTTGGTATGTACTTGACAGAACATGATTTTGCTTCAAGCTATGCATATTTCTGTCTTGAAAAATCTCGGAGGAGAAATCTGACTCCAGCGCCCTCTGCGCCGCTGGTTGTTGCAAGAGTAAAGCAAGATTTTGCAGAAACCCAAAACCCTATCCACTGCCTCCTCGTTGTAAATTTGGCAAAAATTCCCAACGTTGGTTTATTTAGTATTTTCATGTTGACCTTTTGGCCTCCCGCCAGCGCACGTTTCTGTTTTTTGAATCTGCCGCCAACTTCAACACGTATAAAATCATTATTGCACGAGTCCAATCTTTCTCTCAACTCAAGCTTCACTAGCGAGTGAATATATAAGCAATAAATTTCCAATCAAAAACACATACAGCCCAGGCAATTGGCAAAGGCAGAACAACAACAACTATTTTCTTATAATCTCAGACGATTTTATTTGCACGTCCACTTCCATTGCATACGACAAGACGAACGGACTTTTTCTTATCGCCGCCGCCGTTTGGTCGTTTCCGTGTTGTTACGACTCTACTTTCACCACCATCGCTACTGCTGTCTTTATTCTTTGCTTGTTTTTGTGCTTATGCACGTATTGATTTTCGTATGCATCCCATGTCGAGTCGTTTGTTTTAACGTTAACTATGGCGGCAGCCAACAAACAACAACTTGCGAAGTTGGCGGCGACATGTGCAGCTTCTGGTTGCTGACGCCGCTGACGAAACGGAAAACAGAAGCCTGTCACTACCACCTCAAATGCATACGGTTTGTAACAAAGCCATGCCAAAGATACGTATCATATGAGCTGCAAATGTGCCAATTTTGGCCAAAATTTGCGCCGTGTCGCAAGCTTGAGCGCCTTGGTAGTGTCGCACGAAATTGGTGTCGGTCCGTCAGTCAAGTCAGTTAGTCAGGCGTGTAAGTTCTGTAGTCCGACTACGTACATTTCACACTCAATTTTGTATTGCTATTTTTCTGCATGGACTAGAATTCAGCATCTTCAAACAAAAGTTAGAGCAAGACACCAAATTGCAATACAATGCATAATGAAACCCAAGAAAGCTCACACAAATGTTTCTAAGCAACCAGCTTTTTCAATCAGACAAGGAAAAAATATTTACTTTGTTATATACCAAACAGTAAAGTAAAAATAAGCTGGATTCACAGAAATTTGCAAACTCTCTTCAAGCTGTAGATTTCCAGATTTTTTCCCTTTTGGAAATTTTCAGAAGCATTTTAAATGTAGGTGTAGGTTTTTCAGCAATTGCTCTCATGATACTCCCACGTCTTCTCAGATTCAGATTCAGACACAATCGAGTCTTCGTTGATTCTAATTGCTTCAATACAGTCAAGCTCACCATTTTACCGTTGCCAAGCAATTTCCTCGGCAAAACTTTTTGTATTGATTAACGAACATGTTCCTTCCAGAAACCAGATACTTGTTCTTCTGGTTTCCTGCTAAAAGCTAATTTGATCCAGCCCAATGGTTCCACGTTTCCGATTGGCGCAATTTACTAACTTTTCCGTCGTCTCTAATTTTTTGTAAGAATCTCTACCAAAACATCCTAATTTTTAGTTATATATTTTATAAAGTTTCAATTGTTTTTACAAAAACTCACCCATTGCCGACAGGACCAGTAGACAACTGTAGGCCACAATACTAATGAGATGTCCCGTATGAAAAACCATATCAGGGTCCAGGGTCCTGTTGAGCCTCCCGGACACATTCCCCCCAAAGTCCCCAACATCTCCCGGTAGGGTCCCGTTACCAAAACCCCCCATCCCCAACACTCCCCCCACACCCCCACCCCCTGCATCCCCTCCAGCCATCCCCAACCCCATCATAGTCAACAGGTCGTCGCCCATGGTGGCGCGAAACCCCTTGGCGGTCCCGCCAACTGGTGGTCCACCCCCTCCTCGCGCCCCCTTCAACAACTCGTTTGTCCACTGCACTGCTGTCTCACTTCCGGAACCTTCATCACCTTCCAAAAAAAGTCCTCCTCCTTCGTCGGTCTCCACTTCCTTGGCGGCTTTCTGCCCGTTGAAAGAATCCCAGAAGCTGTCATCAATCCCCACCAAACCTTCGCCAGCACCAAGTTGATCTTGTCCCATATCCTCACTTGGAGTCTCGCATTTCGGTAACAAGTTCCTTCATCACTATTATTTGCCACTAGATTTGTACAGTTCCCTCCCGGCTTATAAAATCTGTAGAACAAAAACAATGTGTCAGTCAGTTTCTTCCTTTTGACAAGCACCTTTGGAATCCCACCACCAGAATAACCGACTTGCAGGACCAGAAAGCAGCCCTATTACAATAACGTTCCACTTCCCCTGCTTGCATCCCGTCAACTGACGGAAGCTCGTACTTTCCCTCTTGCTTTTTCCCTGAAATGGAACTGGAACCCAAGCCGCGGGTTTTGTGGAAGCAATCCACAGTTCACAAATCACTCTCGCCGCCTCCAAAAGGAATCTTTCTTATGCTTTTCGCAATGTTCTTTTGCTATCCTCGGCATATATTTACCCGTGTCTTTCGACTTGTTTGGCTGCGACAGTCTGATTTATATCGCCATAGCAAACTCCTCGGCTAACTTGACGTTCCAATGTCCTCTTCACCAAATCTTATTTTTAGCCCTTGGCTTGGCCACAAGCATTAGCTTGTCACCCGTTCTTCGCAACTACGGCCATAGATAAATTAACCTTCTTGTTATTATAGTCGTCGAATCTCTTGTGAGTCCTCGTCTCCCATTAAATACGTCATCTTAATCTACGGCAGTGAAAAAAGAAGAAGCAACAACGCTTCCAGCGTTCCTTCAAGCCGCCGCTCCCGGAACAGTCGCGGAGAAGCCACAATCATCAGTAATCACCATAACCTTTACCATGGTCAGTTTTTACGAGCGTCTTGATAGCTCTCGGCATTACGAGCATGGCTTCAAGTCTCGTAAATGTCGTAACATTTTTCCACACATTTCCTCTCCAGCAGTCAGTCATAATTAATGCTGCTTTTGCGAATTCTACTCGAGATTTCTATATTCGGGGACTTTGAAAGTTGACTCGGCTTTTTCCCTCCAAACTTGTGACGCTACGCAAAGTTTCTTTGATAGTCCTTATATAATTACATACTCTGTTTGCAAAACTTTCTGTATTCAATTAATGTAAAAAACTTGGAATGTTTCTAAAAAACCAGCTTCAATTAGTAGGTCATCAGGTGTATAGTAGTGGAAAAGACAAAACTAACAAGGATAAACCTGTACTTTTTTACGGCTCTTTCTTGAAATAATGAACGTCGTAAATACACACCTTATCCTAGAAAAAATAAAACCAAAAACAAAGCACCTTGCAAACCTCCCTCGGCGGAACCTTTTTCGTTCATAAAAGTTCATGGGTTACTACACAGAGACAGCAGCGCCACCCGCGGAAATACGGCAAAAAACTGGTCAAAATTTTACTCCCCACGTCCCAACTAGCAACATGCATTTGTAGGCTCCATAACAACCACCATAAAAGGTTCTCTAATTTTGTGTCTTTTTGGATATCTTTTCTTAGGTATCTCAGCTTAAACTGTCGTCCTGGACTACACGCCGTTACCCGGTTTTTTCTTGTTGTGTTTCCTTCCTGTCCGCTTGCTTGTAATCTCCGGATTTCTTCTTTCACCTTTAATAGACAATGAGCTTTCTCTTTTATTTTCAGTGTCCTGTTTGTGTCCTCTCCTTAATGTTTGTGTCAGACACACATTTTGTTGAATGTAATTTTTTCTTGCATCCACGTGGCTTGAAACTCTTGGTTTTTAACTTGCACTTCGGATGTGCTAAACGAGCATCGTTTACGTGGCGGCGTCCAATAAAAAAGTCCTAATGTTCCCCCTCAACGAGCATATTCAAGTTTCATCAAGTTTCCATTTCGCCAGCTACTAAAAGCATCACTTTTCTTGTGAATTTCTCTTTCCTTTCCATCTGTTCTAGGATTCCGGCTCTCATAATAATTTTAAGCTTCGTAATAAGAATTTCATTTTTCGTCATTTCCGCCGCCTCTCTAATAGACACGTTTTTGATTCCTTTTGCAAATAGCCTTAATAAATTTTGAATTTCTCATGCTTGGGTTCATAAACTACAATATGGTGCTCGAAGAGTAAGTGAGAAAATAACAAAAGCTCCCTCTGGCGGCGACATGAGCGAAATGGTGACACAAAACTGCTTCATTAATATAACCGCTGATTACTTCCGGTTTTGGTGGCCCGAATTTTTGCTCTCTGAACATGTGGATCAAACAAGCCTTCAGTATGTCAATCCAACACTGAAAGTGTAATTAAAACACATCTTGTCGCTTAATCTCCGGCAGTGCTTGCTGTGGTCATGTAGTTTGACGTTTCCGCTGTTTGGCTTGTGATTTTGTGTATTCCAGGCTTGAATCTCCCACCACACTCGGTTTAATCTTGACAAGCAATCAAGCGATTCATCATATCAAACATGGAGTCGAGGAAACGCTCACGCGTCCTCTTCTTGACGCTTATTGAATTCTAATATTAATCAAGAGCTGCGAACATGGTTCGTCACTTTGCTTCCAGCGCCTATGAATATAGTATTGAATATACAGGATCAGGGGGCAAAGTGTATTGAGCACGTGTGTGTAAAAGCATATATATTTATGTATCAAGATTCATTCAAGCAAAGGGGCTTCAATAGCGAGTATGTTCATATGCACCTTGAAGGCAATGTTCCTGATTCTTGATGAGAATTTAGCTTGATCCGATTTCATGAAGTTTCAATATAATAATGTCTTTCCCTTTGATATCATGGCGTTATATAATCTTGTTACGGAAATATAAGAATCAATACCAAATTTCGTTCTTTGAAATTCGTCTTATATTTCATCACCATAACATTCGCTTTCTCTCACCTTCCGTGAATTCATCTCTTCCAGTCTGTGAACCTCAAGTATTCAAGTAAATGTTTAATCTGCCAATATATCTTATACATGATGAAACCGACTGATATTGATTTTCATAATCGTCTTCGGCGTAATAAATCCTCTTCAATCAGCGTCCGATCTAGTAAAATTCGAGTAGCTTCCATGGGATTCACAAGTTTCATTTTGTCTTGTAGTCTTGCGCCCAATATTTTGGATACATTTGGAATGAAACCTTTACAAAGACACGATGATACTTTTGGTGATCCCAGATCAAAATGCCTCCTCACCACAAAAGACTCCATCGAATCTAACATTTGGTTTCGTTACTGTCCTGACCATGAGTCAAACATAGCGCTAGAATTTTTTATAAGTCACGCACGGTCTTGAGATTTCAACAGATTCTCACACAGTTTAGTTCAAAATCGTTACATGAAATCGACATTCATCCTAAAGTGCGTGCTCATGGTCAATTTGAAGAGTTTTTGATGGGTATTTGCAGCAGTATCAGGGATTTCGATTAACAGAGACTAAAGCTGCCCAGACCCACGTGTGTAAACACAAGTTCACAACAGTATACAAAACGTACATCTACAACCTGAAAGCAAGATTACATGTTGCATAATCTCACTGATCGGATTTTTGGAACTGAAAATAGAAATACTTGTGGTGGTCACTGGTCACTCGAACAGAAAAGCGGATTTCACCACACAAAGAATTCAAAATACTCATGTTTCTTAAGTGCGATCTTTTGCGAATTTAATGGCATGTATATACTATAATGTAGTGACTTCAGCCTCAGGTCGAAGGGTTCATCATTATAATACATATTACTTCTCTGAGTGAGCGGAATTTATTCGCCAAAATAATTCACTCTCTGTGACCTCTTATTCTTGGATGATCTTTCAAGTTTGTTTAAATGTTACTTCCTATACAGCTCACCCAGCAACATTTTCAACTGATTTAGTTTCAGTTTCATCATCACCAGCTTCATGCCTGTATTTCAAGACTTGAATCTCCACTCCCCTTAATTAATATAAACAAACGTAAGCTTCTTCAAAATGTCTCGCCAAGTCGAGTTCCCACTTGAAACAAACGTTTTTTGCTGAACCTGAACACGCGCCAGAACCAATGTTGCAAGAACTACAAAATTTCATAATTAAGCTTGTTGCTTCAAGCTTGCCAGCTTGCGTAAGCTCTCTGTTTTCTTTTTAGAAAAGCTATAGCTTCTTGAGCACGTGCCTGTCTATGAAATTCAAACTCCATCTCTTGAAAATCCTATGGGAATTTCAATTAAAGCCCGTTTTGCTTGTAAATAAAAGAGGCGCATTTATTACAACTAATATTCGCCCTCTTTTGTGTCTTCTCAATTTTTTATTCCATTTAACAGCAGTTTCCCTCTGCTTTCTTTCCATGACAGAGCTACTTTTCTTTCTTGTTTTAATGACTCACATTCATGTCCGCCATCAAGTTTATTACACAAAATTCTATACTCATGTGAATAACTGCATATGTGCATGTTGTTCATGAATATAAAGCGCGTTTGCTCCTCTTTTCAAAATAAAAACCATGTCTCGAGAGACCTCTTTTGAGCCAATTTTGCTGGAGTAACATTACCGCATTTTACTTTCAGTTCCAATCAGGTTTGAAGAATTCAAACCCCTTGTAATTTCACATCATTTGGATTCGCCTCAGCAAAGTTTCTTGAGTTTTACTGCAAGGACTGTATTTTCTCCAAAATATCCTCAAAACTTAAATTTCCCGCTAAAACCTCTTGTAGAACAATATTGCCTTTGGGTCCGAGAACAAACGTGCAAGCTGTTGTAGGAGCCAGTGACACACATGACATTAATATTCCCGCCCTGAGATTTACGACATGCATTTTTCTCCACATCAAACGTTAAGACTTTCACCATCGCTTTGATAAATGCCAGGTCATTAACTATATTCCTTCTCTTCATAAATCCGCCACTTTGCTTTCTACTCTGCAACACACAATCGTAACCCTTTGCCTACACTCTTCTTCTCACATGTTTCGCTACACAAATTTGCCTGCAGTACTTTTCTTCATTCGTGCATTATGGAGCCATAATTTCATTGTGGCCCTTTGCCTACTATATTTGTTACTATTAAGCCTTGTTTTGACTTATTGTTGTACTTCCACTATGTGTATATTATATAAATGCACCAAAGTGACCGAAGTGAATGAGGTCCACAGCCGTTATGGCTTTAGAATACCTTGGACTATTCAACAGAACGCTTCGGTGACTTTGGTTCTTGCGTCGTCGGCTGGCCAGGGAAAAGTTTATTTTGTAAACTTGACCTTCTCTTGGAAATCTTGTGTCAGGATGCACGTGTTCTTTCTCTTCCTGCATGGGCGTCTGGTATATGTATATACAAAATTACGTTTCTGGACTGGAACATTTTCTTTCAAGTTTTAGTTTTGCATCCTGTGCCATTTTTCCTGTCGTCTGTTTACTATTTGGACCACCTGTTTCCTCGAAGCTACAGCCAAACCTTTGAAATGAATAACATCACAAACAAACTAGTGCATATTGTGGAGCCTGTCCTCTTCCGTAACCCAACCCTACCGCAACAACAAACAGCAAAGAAGCAAGAAATGAAGCCTATGACGTCAGAAGAGTGCAAACAAGTCATGTTGTCCAGGTTCTGGTTCTGTCAGTTTCAGTCGACTTTGGCCTTGGGCAATCAAGTAAATATAAATGAGTTCCAGAGATTTTTTGTTGAGCGTTTTGACCTTTTGGCATGTCACAGTTAAGGCCAAACGAAAACCGGTGGAATTTTTACATGCTCATCCGTAAATCGATTCAAGTTAAAAATTGGATCAAAAGCTGCTGTCAATTTAAAAAATCATTTCCAGAAACATCAAAAGGAAAAATATAGGTTCAGCTCTTCTTGGGTTTTTGAAATGATTTGAACGAGCGTTTGTCAGAAGATTGAATAATTCCAAGAATTATTCAAAAACTCTTTGAAGTAAACTTTACGTAATTTTAATTCAACTGATATTTTAATCAAAAGGTTTACTTGTTGGAATATTTGGTAGCATTTATAATATCTACGAGGATTTTAGCAGTTCTGTGGACGCCAATAGTAATTTATACACCACAAAATTGCCGATTCAGAGGTAACCGAACCAGGTAAAAATTGGCAACAAAACTCAAGGCCCTTTGGGATCCCATTACCTTCTCATCAGGACGCCGATAAATCCTTTGCCTTCTCTCACATTATTCCCATGTTATGTTT
>JAQGBJ010001855.1:0-20052 GCA_034698345.1 Sphaeridia pumilis
CAATCGCAATCAAGGTTGTTAGCACACCTATTGAATTTAAAAGAACAGCAAGAGTTTCACGTACGCACATGTTTGCAAGTAAACATGTTTTCAGGTAAACATGTTTTCCACTAACCCAAAATGATCAAGATGACCTCGCTTGCGCTCAGCCCATCGCTACCGGTCGAAGTGGTAGCTTCGGGTACATTGTTCATTTGTGTGCTAGCGATACTGTGTGTCGTCGCGCTAGCAAACAAATGAGCGCCTTTGGTATTTAAAGCCCGAGCAAACCAGTCAGTCTGACAGTCTCTTGCCAGCTTCCCTTGGAAAACTACCATCTTCTCTGCCACCGTCTTCGAAGTGACACAAGCAACCGTTTGGTCTTCATACTTGTTGAAGAAGCACCCTACTGCCTCCACGCACTCCATACAAGAGGGAATTCTTGAGCACATCTTGGATACCTGAAAACAAGAAGAAATCATCAGTGTTTTAGGTGTGACAATCATCAAAGTTTCAAGACCATATCAGTGTTAAACTAAGACTGTGAATTAATGTGCGTGTGTTTTGTATGATTGTTACAGCGCTGCTCTGACGACTTTCAACCGTTGGACGACTTCTTACCCTTACTGCTGGTGACCAACCTGGGCTGTTTGATTCAACGCAAGGTAAAGAAGTGAGTAGTGGTAAATATGAATCAAATCCTGCAACAATTCAGCTACTGGTATCCGTTTTCCGTCAAATCTCCCTCTGAAGCTGTCGATAGCGAATTTGTTAAGAAAAACACTTTTATACTGCTTTTTACGCTTTGTGACGACGGGATTGAATGCGCGGAAGTGAGTGGATCAGGCATTAAGATTCTTCGTCACAACGCAACGTATTTTTTCCCCTCAAACCTAGTACAAGAAAACGCTGGTAGAAGGTATACTGTTTTTGTGGAGGACGGCTGTTTCAATGGCTACGGGGACATACATCCACTGGTAGGAATCCCTAAGAGGTGGATAAGTAGAGGTTCCCGTGGAAAGGGATATATTGCTCGTGGGGATGACTTGCTGTGGTCAATGGTACATCCGAATCCATTTATATTTGCTCAAGTTTCAGATTTGGTCACCCAGGCACTTGCTAACTCAGTGGAGCAGTACGGATTCTGGGCTCGTGAATTCTCATGTTCTTATTGTGCTAGCAAAGGCCTAACTGATCTTTGTGCGGGAACCAGATTGGTTGCGAAGTGGATAGCCTTGCAGCATTCTATATTAGCTCTGCATGGTGTAACTAACTTTTCAATTCTTGTTGGAGTGAATCCACCCTTGTTCTACCAGTTCTGGTTCTTGTTTGCTGAAGAAGGATATTGGGCTGCCCATCAGCTTGAATCCTTCACCATTTTCCCACAACTTTAAAGTGTGTACTTCACAGAACACTTTTCAGGTCGTCGTTAATGAGGAAAATAAATTCTGATGTTTGATTATTTTTACAGTCCGTTTCTACACTTTGACAAGACCTCTACGTGCTTCACCTTTGGACCCTTGTGACCTGTTATCCTCCCCGACAACTGGTTTGTTCATCCAACTCGCTCTCTCGACCTCTGATCAGGACTGCTTCTTTCCTACCGTCAACTGAGCTGCAACTTGTTCGTCTTCTTCATCTGACCAACACGTAAGAACCTTGTTTTAAAAACTTTGAGCTGGCAGAAACCACATCAAGAAAACAAGTGAGGTAGAGTATAAAACGGCAAGTTAGGCATTCTAGTCGACAGTTGACTTTTGTGAGGTGATCATAATGGCATCCGACACCGGCTTCGTTTGCCCGTTTTGTAACCAGCATTTTCGAACGTACAGTGAAGTTGGCCATCATCTCCAAGTTTCCCACATTAACATTTTCAATCCTAACGCAGTCGTCCCGGCTGCGTCAGGTCAGTTTATCTTTGAGCATCAAACCGTTTCAGTCAATGGTCATTTTCTAACTTATTTTTTAGACTTGGGCGCTAGAAACTATAGTGACATTTTGTTGTTGTTTAATGACATGTGGACAGACATTTTGGCTTTTCTCACACGTCTTGTGGAATTGAAACGGTTCATCAAAGTTATGATTGCTCTTGATTGCGATCTTTTGAAGACGACAGAAGATAGAATCATATCGGACGTTTATCTGTCGAGTTATTCCGAAAATCTGTCGCATTCTGCCTTCACTCCGGCAGTAATTTCAATGTGTCGTGATAAGATTCAGACTACATTGGAGAAGTACACAACTTTGGGCAGTGATTTTACTTTGTTCAAAATAAAAGGTGTCTACATTTCCGTGGCTGTTTATAGACCCTTGTTTGGCGGTTGCGATGTTCCAATTCCGAAAAAATTGTATAGGAAGTATGCTTGCATCAGTGTTGGAGAGGTCCCTGAGAATTATTGCTTTTTGTTTGCGGTTCTAGCACATTTGTATCCAGCTTCTTGCAACAGACGCTCAAAGAATGTGGCAGGACTCTATTGGCCGTACCTAAGAGAACTAGTTTTTGACCCGATCCTCGATGTTCCCATGCAGATGGATCGTATTCATTTGTTTGCTGAGCGAAATGATCTTGCCATCAGCGTTGTTGGCCTCACCGACAACGAGGAAATTTATCCCATTCTACCAGCTTCAAAGTATCATTCAGATGAACGAAGAAATATCATCCTACTGTTCCTTCAGAACAGTAAGAGATCTCATTTTGTCCTCGTGCAAGATTTGAGCAAGCTGTTGGGACAGAAGAATCAATACAGACAGTTTTGGTGTAGCAGATGTATGTCTAAATTCCCTACGAAAGAAAAGAGAGACAATCACGCTGAGCTATGTGTTGCTGGTCCCATACAACGTTTGAGGTTTGGTAGGCGCACCGTAGGTTTTAGTAGACATGCTGCGAGAGCGAAGTCCATGTTTTTTGCTGCTGTTGACATTGAATCTTTCTTAGTTCCTCGTGATGTGGTCGTTGGAGATGACAAGTTTTCTTACACAGAAAGAGTGAATACACACAAAATGGCTGGTTATGCGTTTGCTATTTTCAACGAATTCGGTGATGTCATGACGTGGAAGTCGTATGTAGGACCCAAAGCCAATCATAGGTTAATTCAAGAGTTGATGACGGAAACTATGAAGTTATGTCGCAGATTTGATCAGAAGCAGTCAATAGCACCTTTAACAGAGGAAGAGCAGCGTAGGTTCGATTCGGCAACCAGTTGCGAGTTATGTGGTTCACGTTTCACTCCAACTAATATTCCTGTTAGGGACCACCGTCATTTTCTTAGAACAAACTTGCGTTACGTCCTATGCAAAAAATGTAACAAAGCTATCGAGGATAGCGTCAAATTGACAGCATTCTCACATAACCTGAAATACGACATCAATTTCATACTGGCAGGACTGTCTGATGATATGAACTATCGTTTATTGGGCAGGTCTCTCAGAGACGTCATTTCCATAGAAATTGGAGGGCTTATTCGTATAACTGATAGTCTTAGTTTTGTACAGTCGTCTCTAGAGAAGGCAGCTCAGGTTTTATTGCAGGAGAACAGACAAAATTTCAAACCATTCGATCAAGTATTCCGAGAGAGAGGAGGTTTCGGTGATGCTACAGAGTTGCTGTTGAAAAAATTGCCCTATCCATACGAATATTTCACGAGTCTTGCAGTCTATGAGGAAACACAACTTCCCCCTCAGGCAGCTTTCAATTCTCGCCTTAAAGACTCAGTTTGTTCTGACGAGGAGTATTCACTAGTACAAACAATTTGGCGCAAGTTTGGTCTCAAGAATTTGAAGGAGTTTACACAGCTTTACGTTTTGACAGACACCCTTTTGCTAGGATGTATTGTGCATAGAGTTAGTGATGTGATCTTCGAGAATCTGAAGTTGTGTATGATGCATTTTGTCTCTCTACCTTCCCTCTCTTTCTCATCTGCGCTTTTAGCTGGTGGTACAGACATTGGTTTGTTAGTAGATCCTGATATGTACACGATGGTGAACTCAAATCTTCGCGGTGGTTATGCGGCCGCCGGTCGTTTGCGTTATGCGGAGGCTTCTAACCCGTTTGTAGGTATAGATGAGGAAGTCGGTTCTGATGGATTATTCTCATACATTTTGTTTTTGGACATTTCAAATTCTTATGGCTACAGTCAAACTTTCAGCCTTCCCCATAAAAATTTCCGTTGGTTAGAAAAGAAGGAATTGGAATATCTCGTCTCGAAAATTGATACAGTCGATTTTCAAACTCACAACTTTGTAATTTGTGTGGATTTACACTATCCCGCAGAGCTGAGGACTCATACAACGCACATCAATTTACCTGTTGTTTTCGCACATGAAACCATTCCATTCGATTCCATGTCTCCGTTGCAGAAGGCGACATGCACAGCGCAGGATAGCATGAAAAATTTCAAGCCAACGAAGAAATTAACTGCAAGCTTCCTGGATAAGAAACAGTATGTCACGCTTGGGAGCAATTTGCAGTACTACCTCAGTAAAGGGATCAAAATTACAGCTATTCATCGTGGTTTCTTCTTCGACTGTGCTCAATGGGGCAAGAAATTCGTGAACCTTTGTACAGACATGAGAAACGGAGCACAAAGTGCTTTTGTTGCAACACAGGCGAAATTGCTAGTTAACTCCTTGTACGGTCGCTTTTGTATGAAGAGCGACCAACAGTTAGACTTGAAACTTGTGTCGAACAACCAGAATGCTATCAAGTACACATCGTCCAATCTCTTCCAAGGCTTCAGCGTCATCAATGAGAAATTAACATTGATTTCCTCTAGAAAAGGTGTGGTGAATGTAACGAACACAACCTTACCTGGATTCTTCATACAAGAGCATTCCAAATTGACTTTGATCAAGTTTTATCATGACGTTCTAGCCCCAGAGTTTGAAAGCGTGGAAACTATGCTTTCGGACACAGATTCACATATTGTGTACATTCGTAGTCGCAAATGTCCATTTCAGTGGATCGAATCACGGCCTGACATTTTCAATAAGCCTGGGGAAAAAACACCGGGCAAGTGGACACTCGAATACCCCGGTGATTATGTGAAACGCGCCGTCGTACATAGAAGTAAGGCATATGCATTATCACTTCTAAGTGGTAAATCTCATTTACGGTTGAAAGGAGTGGCCAAGAGCATAACTTCAGCCAATAAGATTTCTTTTGACGAGCTGAAAGACGCTCTCTTCCAAGGGAGAGAAATGCGTCACATTCAGCGCAGCATTCGAGTGTTTCCTCATCTCGAAGTTGCCGAGATTGTTCAGAACAAGAAGTCCATTTCCCTCTTAGACACCAAGCGATACTATACCTCATTGCTGCGCTCTGTCCCGTATTCTATCCCCCAGTTAGGTGATCCTGAAGATGGAAGCCCCGTTGTTTGATCATCGTATTAGAGCTCCGTCGACAATCGGTGTTGTTGGAACTAGTGCTTCGGGAAAAACAACGTTAGTGAAGAAAATTCTACGTGATCGTTCTCTATTGTTCAATCAGGAGTTTAGTAGGATCGTGTGGACGTATGGTGCTTGGAGTCCAGATTTATTAGAGCTTCAGTCCGAAATCCCACAACTTGAGCTTATTGATACACCTGTTTTCGATTTTGAAGGGTCCCCTGGTCACACACTGTATGTAGTAGACGATTTACACTTGGATGTTTCTAGCCGTGAATTTCAAAACTTGTTCATACGAACTTCTTCTCATCAAAACGTGACGGTCATTCTTATACTACATTCTCTTTTTGTCAAAGCCAGAATCGTTAGCGTCAACATCAAGTATTTTTTGATTTTGAAAAACAACAGGGAAACTTTAGAGATCAGGAATTTTTTCTCGCAAGTCTTTGCGTACAAAACAAAGTGGGCGATGAAAGTTTATAATGAAATTTGTCGTCGTTCCTACAGTTATCTCGTCATATGCTGTACTTCCGACGTCGATCCACGGTTTAAACTTCGCTCGAGCTTGTGGCCGAATGAAATGATCTTGTACAAAGAACCGTTGGAATAACGCCATGTCAAAACTTGTTCCGTCTTGGATTAATCACCCTGAGGAATTAGGATTCCTTGTTGCTGTTGTTAACTGTTCAGGTTTTGTAGAAGTTTCTTACGTAGACCACATCTCTCTAAAAAATGTGGTTTCTGTTCGGGGAATTGGCTCAGATTTCGACTGTTTGTTGACTCCGAATGATAGAACTTATGTGGTGTTACACGAAGAATGTGGTAAAACAATCGACTACACGTCAGACTTTGACGGTTTCTTCAGTGTTTGCGAATGTCTGCACAATGTCAGCATCCCATTTGAATGGGTTAATCAGAAAAACTTTACAGTGGACCGGCCTAAATCTAAACTTGTATCCCCTGTTCATCTGTTTCAGGAACTTGACGCTCTCGATTCGATCTGTTCTCCAACAGTTCAACTGAATTCTTGCTCCCTCTGTTCTCATCAAGGATTATCGCACCGTTGTAGTTTCTCTTTCCTGTCTCTGTTACTGAAAAGACTTCTAAACGCCGTAAGTGAACTTCACCCTTCAAGCAATTTTGTGAAAGTTTTCGGCCCGCTCTTTGACACCACGTTCCATTCGACACAACTTGACACAAGCTGTTGTGGAAATTTGAGTCCTCTTTCAAACTTCAATTGTTCACTTTGATTGTATTTCACTTCTGTCAGCTATATTTTTTCAACCTCTTCTGTTCAAAGACCTTTTTTTCCTTTGCATTTCCAATGGAGTCAACAGACGCAAGTGCCAGTCACTCAGTAGAACATTCATCTCCCACACTTGACAGTTTATCTTTGGAAGTTTTAGACATTGTGGGAGAAGACTTGCGTTGGGATGATTGGAAGAATACTTTGACTAGCGTAGGCCGTCCTTATTTCATTCCAAGTTTACGTATTGAACTATTTTCTTTCCTTGTTAATTTACTGAAAACGTTTGAGAATGAGAGAGTCTTCATAGGGGGTGGTGTTGTCGAATACGTTGCAGGATGGACAGACACGTTTAGTGACATTGACGTATTTTGCGTACAGCCTTATGAAACTTTAGTTGAAAAGGAGTGTATAAAAACATTTTTTGATCAGGGTCAAGTTAGATTGATATCTTCTAGAGGTGGTTTCGACCCTGAAGAAGGAAGATACGAAGACTATTTTGATGTTTACGAGTCAAACTGTTCTTTCAAATCTCACCCAGTTCAGTTCATTTTCTACGGTGCGAGTCATTTTAATCAGGATCTATGTGTGTCTGTAGCTATCCGTTTGGAAAACTTTGACCACCCAACTCTGTGCGGGTCTGCTTTGTTCTATCATGAAGGGCTTTTAAATTACATGATTCTTTTGTCTGGGGAAGGACGTCGTGATTATGGTACGCGTGTTCAACACCGACTTCGAAAGTATTTGGCTCGCACAGGATTGACAGAACGACCCAGAAAGCGTTCTCCCCCCTTCCTCAGGTTCATTGGCGAAGAAGATCCATGTTTGAAAGTAGATCGTATCATAATACACTCTTGAATCCTCGACTCTAAAACTGTAACAGATGGCCCACGTAGTTAAGTACCCGGACTGGATTTTTGACCCTGAACGATTTTATTTGGTCTATTACCGCGAGCGTAGGCAAGATATAAACGAGTTTACACTTATTAGTTCCGACGGAATAATACATCAAAATTATCGACAGACTCCCGAACGTGATTTTACTTTACGCAACTTTCTAGACTGTGATGGGAATACGTACGTGATTGAAACAAATTTATGGCCGCTGAGTCAAAATTATCGTCGTCTTGTTGGACTTGAGACAGGTAGAGGAAATGAGGAAGTAGCAGTAATGTATAAATGGCTGACAAGTAATGTTGCAAAAGATTATGCTAAACGTAAGTATGCGAGTTTACACGACGAGGATTCAATGGCTGAATCTTTAGCTACAATTTTTGATTATAATTATGATCGGCGAACAGAGTATGCTGTGCACGACATGTGCACCTTTTGCAAGTCACACAAGTTTTCGGAGAAGCAGTGCACAGAAAAGAATGCTAGGGACTTTTTCAGCTACGTCTTTCACACAGTCAAGTTATTTTGGCCGTCTGCACCATTCGTCCTAGTGTTTGAACAAGTATTTCCAATGTACAGAGAGGAATCTTACAAACGTAACTTTAAATGTATTCCAGATTGTTTGGATTGTGAAGAAGGTCGATGCGCAAAGTCTCGTTCAGCAGATGAAGGTATCTCAATTTTAACAAGAGACCTTGCCCGCTTTAAAGATGAAACATTGGAACGACATTGATAAATATAGCAGATTTTACAAACTTGAAGACTATCAATCGAATCCAGACATTGACATAGAATTTATCAAGAATCACACTGCGTTATTGTTACTTAAGAAGTGTGCGGACGGTTCGTATGAGTGTGCAGAAATAACAAGGGCAGGTTGTCGAGTTTACAGAGATAATGACACTAAGACTTTTCCACGTAATTTAGTAGAAATTAACGGAGGCTTTAGATATACAGTTTTTGTAGAGGACAATTGTTTTGCAGGATTGGAAGATGTTCATCCATTGATTGATATTCCTGAGCGATGGATAATTGAGGGTAATAGAAGTAGAAGTTCGTTCGCTCCTTATTACAATCTCCTATGGTTTTTGAAACATCCAACTAAGAGAATTCACAAAGAAATAGAAAAGAAGCTAAGTAGGATTTTAAGCAACGCGGTGAGCGATTTTGGTGAATTTGGAGAGTTTTATGCTTGTGAGAGTTGCAAAGCAGAAGGAAACCCAAAAACTTGCGCAGCTACAATTCTAGTTTGTAAATGGGTTTCTCTTCGCTCTTTTATTCGCAGGCTTCATGGAGTGACTGCTTTCGCTTTTGGAAATCAGCAAGCTCCTTTACTTTGGCAGTTTTGGTTCATGTTCACTGATTTGTATTGGAAGAAGGAGTTTGAAAAGTTATTAATGTTGTCAGTTTAACAGTTTTATGGCGGCTAACTTTAGGGAGGAAGCAGGAATCTATGCCGTCCATGATACTTTGATAAGTGATAAATGTAGGATAATCCAGTTCACAGCTGGTATAGAGTTCAATACTTTAGAATGTGCAGTAGTACACAGGAGAGGATATACAGTTTACTACGAAACACAAATTCCTGTTGATTTAGTTAAAGTGAAGGGAGGTTACTTTTATACAATTTTCTTTGAGAAAAACTTATTCTTTTCTTTTAATGATTTGGACGAAGCTTTGAAGATTCCGCGCAAGTTTATCGACTATTCAGGAGAGGGAGAAGATAGTAGTATCGTTATTCAGACCAATCTGTACAACTTTATACACGACCTAAAATTCAATAACATAGTTAGGAAACGTAGAAAAATTTCACCTTTATATGACTCTTATCTTTCACTGGCTCGGTTGAGACGATCTTGCCATAATAAATTTGTATGCAATTACTGTAGGAATCATCATCGTTTTTATAAGTGTGCCTTGCCGGAATTACTTAGAAAATGGGTAGCAGTTCGTAAATATATAGAACATTTATGTGTAGATTTAGAAGAAATTGACGTCAGATGTCCTCCAGAAAAAAGACCACGCTTTTATACACATTTGTATATATTTGATGATATCTTTTGGCAATTTGAATTCACCTTGTCTTGTTTTCTTGATGTGGTCACCAAAAAGAAGGCTAGGTTAAACTAGGTATCTAATTAAGAACGTTGTAGGTTAGTTCATCATCATCATCATGTCCGACAATATACGCTACGAGGACGCTATCAAGGGAATTCGAGCCGCTCGGCAGGACCAGGGCTACCCCAAAGTGGGAGAAGCCAATTTCAACGTGACGGCTTTTCTTTCTGGTATGTGATTTAAGGTAGATCCTTAGTAATCATAGAGTGTTGTTTAAAACTCGTTTACTTTGCTTTCAACAGGGGAATACAACATGGATCCTCTAGCTCCACCACCGCCACCACCACCACCAAAACCAACATCATCGATTCTTCCTCCATCCTCGACCATGTCTGCTCCATCCTGTTCCACGACTTTGCAACCGACCATCTGCACCGAGCCACCGCCACCAACGTCTGCCCCGGCTAAGAAGACTCGAGGACGTAAGAAAGGTATGATATTCAAGACCATAAAATGTAATGCACAAATCTCAGCACACTCAACAATGTATTCAATTACAGGTAAAGCTGCCGAAACAAACGAATCGATTGACCCGCAAGAACCCGCAAGTTGTTCCAACTCGGCAAGTAAGTAGACACCTGATTATTGCAATGCAAGTCTAAGCATGAATTCTCGAACTTTGTCTTATATGGCGCTTTGGCCTCTTTTTTCTTTTTCTTCAGGTGTCAAAGCAAAGGCACAGGCCGCAAGAATGAACGAGGCTGTGCTTGAGAAACGAATTTTCGAACATCTGACCGAGCAGAACAGCCAAGTTTTGAGCTCTCTGGATCAAATCAACTCCAAGATGAGCGTCATTGGAAAGGAAGTCGACGTTTTGAAGGAGCAAATGCGGAGTGTTCAAGACGAAGAGGACGAGGACTCTGATGTCGAATCTCTTCGACGACAACCAGGTCGCAAACGGCGCTGCAATCGGCGAATCAACAGTGAGTCTGACGATGATTCCACCCCATCCACTTCAACCGCTTCCAACTCGAGCCAGAGAATTGAAGATTCTCCAAAGCGTCGGAATCCTTTCATCAGGACCCAGTGCCGTGAATCTGCACCCGACTATGGCGAGCTGCGTCGAGAGGAACGGGCCACTCTCGCCATTTCTACCCATGACGAGTTGAAGACGCATGTCCTGTTGGCCGAGAAATCTTTGGGTCAATCTCAGCGAGACCGTGATCGAGCTGAAGCCAACTACAAGAGCGACTTGGCCAAGCTGAGATATTTCCAACGGAAACTTGAAGACTATGAGGAGGGGGTCAAACATCGTGAGTCGAACATCTTCACCGATGATCCTTTGGCCAACTTGAATCGCACGTTCCCACCAAGTGAGTTTCAATCTTTGCTTGACAGTGTGTGGCTTGTAAAATTCTCATGTAGCCAATGTTAATGTTTCATTGTCGTCTACCAACAGTTAACTTGGTCTTGAGTGAGAGCCGTCGACGTCGCCGACGCAGAGAGCGAGAAACTTCAAACGGGTTGCGTAGGGAAGATGGAGGAATGCAGTCGAAGCGTCCAAGCTCTGACCTCCCTTGGGAGGGTAACAACAAGAAGCATCGTGGTGAGTAGGTTAGTAGCAGCCAGGTCCGCCATCGATTAAGATGGCTCCAAGCAGGAAAAGTAACTTGTATTTGCAGCAGCAACCTTTTTTCAATTATTTCCATACTCTTAGAGGAGCAGAACAAAAGAAGCTTTTGCGAGTGTGTAATTCAAATTCCATACGCGCCATTTGTGAGGGAATTTACAATATTTCCCATCAAGTTTGTCCTGTATCCAAATCTAGTTTAGAAGTTATTAATAAAAATAAGCGTTTGCTTAAACAAGTTGTCCATCCCAGCCTTCCTTTGAAAAAGCGAAGAGAGTTATTGTGTCGCAGCTCTTCTTGTGTTTCTAAGCTTTTGACAGATTTGGACACGCACATCTACGGCGGATTCAATGGCCAACGTCCACGGAAGTCGCGAACCACGGCTACAGCGATACAGACTGATTCCGGAAAGTCTGTGGGATCGAGTTATGGGTCAAGCACAGGCAAATCCACCAACTCCACCGCCGTCGGTACCAGCGTTTCCACCCTCAAACGAGTCAAGCGAGCCCCCGCAAGGAAGAAGCCCAAGTCCGAGACGACAACGCCAGCCGTCAAAGAAACTGCTGGAGGCGATGGATACATCGGCGACCAGTTCACCAGGTACCGAGAGTCCCAATTACGCATCCGTGGTGGCAGCGCTACGTCGTCAGAATCCGAGCAAGACGAGGAAAGGAACTCCGAACATAGCGAAGACGGCCGAGATGATCGAGTTGAATAAAGCTATTGAAGCAGCTTCCGCCGCCGCCGCCGCCCCGCGGCCCACCCCAGACCTGGGGTGGGCGCCTACGGTAGATGGAGCCAAGAAGCCTAGGAAGAAGAGAGTTTCCAAGTTGATGGGTCCACCGGCTGTCATTGACGGAGTTGCCTATCCAGCTACAGCATTGGAAACAACACCAAAGAAGCGTCAGCCAAGAAAGAAGAAGCAACCGGTTGAGCCAATGGACGTTGATACTGAGGGTGGACAACCGGTCAAACCCAAGCGAACTAGGAAACCCAAAGCTACTCCATCAGATACTGCTGCGCTACACTCAAATGCCACAACCGCAACAACAGCAACAAGGAAGAAACGTGCTACAAAGGTTGGCATTCAAGCACCTAGGCCGATCAGAACACCTACGAGGATCCAGGTTCCAAAAGCTCCCCAGGGATGGAAGCCTCTCTTCCCATCCTTTTCTTCACATCCAAAAGATGATGACTATCAACCTAGGAAGAGGAAAGCTGAGGTGATTGAGATCATGCCACTGAAACGAGTTCGACCTGTTCCTGCTGGTGAGAGCGAGGCGATGGGTTCGGAACGATCTGAGATCGTTTCTTCTCTGAAACGTAAGCGAAACGTTGATGACGACATGCCGGACGAGACTTGTGACGTTCAAACGAAAAGACGACGAAAAATGTTGACTGCACGGCGACGACGAGTTTCTTTCAATTTATAATTCTCATTTATTTTGCTACATGTCTGTTGTAAAATTTACACAGCTTTGATTCGACAAATGTAATAAATCACTACACTGACTCGACAAACTGGTTTTTGCTAATCTACTCATGAAAAATTCGACACGACGATGATTTACATTCAAATCTCTAGAGAAGATAGATGCTACTCTGCTCCAACTGCTCCCCTGCAAGCAATAATAGGCCCAGAACAGGCACATTTGACCACAGACAGACGTGTGAATTCTTTGCACTTGTTTTTGAGATTGCCAGACAGGACGATTAACCGTTTGGATGTACGAGGTCAAGAGAGGAGAATACTTCATGTAGGGACGACCGAATGAGTCAAAGAACCAAGTATCAGCAAGTTTGGCCGGATGAAAAAGACAAATCCAATGGGCACCAGCTAGCAAAAGTTGAGTTATTTTTCAATTTATTTTTAGTCAAAGGAAACATGAGAGACAATTACAAAGTTTCAATTATTTTTCTTACATTCCCAACTGGGATCCGTGTTGATAATTATGATTCGAGGATAATAATCTAGCGGTATTTCTGACAATTTGTCCACAGGGACCACAAAAGACTTAACAGGCTTTCCGAGTTTGGAACAAGACGCCAGCTTTTGCAAAAAACTTGTAAGTTGAATAGTATCCATTATGTTCAATGATTAAAACTACCCAAGTCGTCCATAGAATCACGTTGTTCCACGTTCAAAAACTTATCAATTTGCAGAGCAGCGCTCGTTTCGCTGAGCACAAAGACACTGACAGCCTGAGCAAGTCCAGTCTTGAACTCCAAGCTGAGTCTGATGGTTCCTGTCCGAGGTAACATATTCGACGTTGATCCTCTTACTTCTCTCAAGTCAAATATACTTAGAAAGTTGCCTTCTTGTTTGTAGGCTTCCCAGGGAATTCCAAAAGGTTCGTTCGAGTGGTTGGAGGTCACCGACAGATGCGAAAGCATATACATCTTAGCCCATCGATCCTGGTCTCGATTGATGTGAACCGCGGGACAGTTGTACATTCCATTGTTACAGCTTACTTGTATGCTTCGGACTTGGAAGTCAGACAGCTGGTAAGGGTTTTCGTCAAGCTTACCAAAGGCGCTCGAATTTTTCACAAAGAACAATGTGATACGTTCCGGCAATGTTCCTTGAAGCAACGTTTCGTTGGTGATCGAACATTGGCCCTGGGGTATGACAAATGATCTCACAACTGTTTTTCTCATAGGCAGACGCATGACGCCAACTTCTTGGAGCATCTGATGATTTCGTAGCGAAAGCGATGGGAGCAGGTGAACTCGACGCACCATCAAGGTTGCTTCTTTCAGGAGGACTTTGTATTGTTTATTCTTGTCCTTGGTTATAATTACAAAGTCGTCCTTTGCTCGCAAAAGTCTTACACGCACAGTAATGCCAGGTGGAAGCAGTGAGTCCATCGTAAAGAGGTCATGAGAAATTCGAGTACAAAGTTCAATCCCGTTTGCGTCTTTGAAAGCTGCTTTCCGTTTGTCCACCGACGAGTTTTGAGTCGGAATTGTAGGGCTCGAATCATACCAAAATCCTGATAAAGGTCCGGTCGTCAGTCCATAGTCAAAGTTGAAGTTTACAAGATTTTCGGCGTAGGCTCGATAATTATAATTGATTCCGTCCCCAATCTGCGTTTCATTGCAGAAGCAGGACACGGTGTCGAATAGGCTGTTTGCAATTCCATTTACAAAATAAGATTCCGTGGCATCTGGCGGAGCCTTGTTATCTTCATCCACGACTTGTACGTACAAGTAGAGAAAGGATTCTGTACGATAGGAACAAAAGCAAATAAATATCATTACGTAACCAAGATTTCACAAGAATTTGAATGGTTTTGCTCCTATCGTACCAGAGAGGCTCAAATAAGCAGCTTCTGTGGATTGTATGGTAAAATCCACAGTTTGTCCGGTTGTAGTCAAGTCTCGTGCTTGACACTCTTCCCAGGAGGTGGACGTGAAGGATACATCAACCGGGTTCTTGGCAAACAAGTCTGTTTGCGGTTTATACACAGCTGCCATCTTGATCCGCTACTTGAAAAGGCTTCCACAGTCAAAGTTTTTCACCTTCGACTTAAACTTGGTTGTTGTTGTTCTACTTCTTCTTTTCCTAAGCGGCGAAGTAGCTTCTTCTTCTTCTAGTTCCGTCCTACTTCTCTTCACCGTAGGCCGCCCTTCCAGACCGTTAAACGCCGGAGATTGTTTCACAAGAGCACTTCGAGCAAAAGCTGAGCCAGTAATGAGAGAAATGTCGCCGGGACCGAACGAGTGGTATCTACCGTCACCACCTCCCTGTTGATAATGTTGTAGAAGGTCTTCGCCGACAGCACGAGCTGACTGTTTGCTACGTTTCTTCAAAACGTTTTTCACACTGTCCCCTCCTTTGAGGATATCACTCGCAGCATTCAAAGCAAACTCTCGCGCTCTCGGTTGTGCAAATTTAGCAACGTTCCTCCCGAAAGACGCTAGATGAGGTAGCATTGCACGACTTGCTGCTCTTAACCATGTCCCTAGTCCCGCTCCACGCTGATTTCTTCTTCGAGGCTGTAAAAGAAGATTTGAATCAGAATAACGAATGAGAGCTCACTATTCGGTTGCACGTTAAGATACTTACCACAAAATAGCGATAATGCTCAGGATGTTCAATTTCCATTTTCAAAATTTCCGCTTGAAAGATAAAACGCACGTGACTACCGAGTCAGAATTGAGAGGAAATAACTCTCCTTCTTCGTTCCGTAGCTCAATATGTATGAAGTTGAAGTAGTCTGCAGAGAGTTCCTTGTAGAATATGGGAGTAAAACTTTGCCGCACAGCTGTATACGCCGATCCCATTGAATTCAGCACGGGGTCGAAAGGGAGAACACGTAGCACGTTTCCAACTCTGTCTCCAATCACACTGTTCGCACATACATTTGTGTGCACGTATAAGTTCTCGTTGCCGTGGTAAAAGTTATAAGGTTTTGTGTTCTCATGTGTGCCATATGTAAACACCTTATCTTTTTCGAACCCCAGCAGCCCCAGTAACTGTTTGGATAGGTGAATTTCAAAGTTGGCAGGGGGAGAGTTGGTGACTGTGTCAGACGGAGGAACTTGATACTTTCCAACGCCCAGCTTAACTGTCAAATGATTGGAGGAGAAAATTGCCAACACACCATGCTTCGTACGGACGTCGGGGTATACGTCCGTATTCCAATATGTGACAATATCAGCAATGGAAGTGATTCGACGATTTGGTTTTAGATAGAACACTCTCGTCGTCTCATTTTTTCTCCTTGTAACTCTCAATTTTTTCGCAGCAGGAACTGCTGGTTGGGTAATAGCTGACGTATCTGACGACGACGGGCGCTTGGGCAAACGTTGAGACGGTTCCACACCTTGTTGATCGTTTTGCTGCTCCTCCTCTTGTTCGTCTCCTTCTTCGTCTCCTTCTTCTCCTCCTATCGTTTCTTCGTCCTCTTCCTCTGATTCCTCTGCTTCTCCTTCTTCTTCTTTCGGTTCATCACGTTCGATGCCTCTCTGTAGCAAATATGGGTCCACTTCAGGTGGTCGTTCATCCACTTCCGGCCAAAGTGGTACACTTAATATCTGCGTCTCGACCTCTGGGCTGCCGGGGGGTAGTAGATTCGGGTCACTCTCCTCGATGACTTCCGGGTCGTCTTGCGACGTCTGGTCCTCCTCTGAGATCTCGACCGTCTCCTCACCTTCGTACGAGACGATGACGACCTTCCTCGCCGGGTCTTTCTCGTTCTCGCTGAACACATTGTAAGACGGTCTGAATGAGATTTCAGCGAGGCCTACCAAATACTCTTGGCTGGGGAGATACAAACTTTGCGGCAGCTGATTTTTGAACGAAAAACTTGTATTTTCACTGTAAAGCACGCCACTAGATTTGCTAGTCAGATACACGAATCGCTCTTCCATCCTACTCCTCCAACGGTACTCTGACAACTATCTGACTGAGGCTACCCTTCCGAAACACAAGTAGCTCTCTCTCCCCGACAACGATTTGAAAACGTTTCGAGTTTATTACTTTACACCTATCTGCTATAGTAGTACAGTTACGGTTACAACAAGTTAGCTTGATGTCCCATCGGGAATTGGGTTTATTACAGTAACTCAACGCTCGAAACCAGTCTACAAAGCAGGACATGATGGTGTCACGCTGGTGGCTGAACTTTAACTAGTTCCCAATGTGTAAAATAGCCAGGTACTTCTTCTTCCCCATGCAAGTTGCTCACCCAATAACAATGGATACCATTGATCAACTTATACCTAACGACACGGAAGATTTCTCGTGTATATTTCGCCATGCTTTTCTTATGCAACATGTGTCGGATGACTGGCAAACGTACATGGTCTCCTTCGAAAATACGTTGCGTGTCCTTCGCAGGGACAACTAGTTTGTCGGGGTCGAGCAATCGATGGCGTACAATGTTCTGTAGGGCTCTGGAATCCTTGACATCAGCGGGTTTATAGGACGTAATCGAGTGTCTTGTATTGTTGTAGTTGGAAACAAATTGATCTATGACGTCAGTCCAACGAAACATTCCGACGTGCATTTCGTACCGAAATAAACGTTCAACGAGCGTCCTGTTGACTCGTTCAGCTTGGACTGCGCCACGGTCTGTGAAAGTTGAATAATGTTTCAGATGCCAGCGTCGGCATACCTCCCGAAACTCTGGCGAGTAGAATTCTGTCCCTGTAGCACACAAAATTGTCGTTGAGAATGTTCAATAGAGCAGTTGTTATAACCCAAGTCTTACCATGGTCGCTCTGGACTATGCCTCCTGGTCGGCCAATGTCTTCAAGTATTGACTCGAAATTGAGAGCCGTTTCTACACCAGATTTGGTCTTCATTTTTCTCACCCAAACGTACTTTGTAAGAGTATCAATGCAAATCAAAGCATATTTGTAATGGTTGTTGACTGGGGAAAATCTTCGAAAATCTATTGTATCAACTTGATAATTTTCATTTGCTCCGTAAACTAACACTTTCCTTCGTTTGAAGTTTGTTCGCCGTGGCACGAAGCGTGTATATAGAGGATCATGTTGTAGTTCCTGTTCGATCACGCGTTTGGTGTGTGGCAAATGTTGACTTACAGTCGACACGCCAGAAAAACTGCCTGCAAAAGCAGGAAGTTTGTAGAGGTCACGAATCGACGTCATTGCAAACAACAAGTTTCAGAAAAACAAGTTTGGAACAACAAAAAGTCTGAAAAACAGTTTTATGTGTGGTTTAGGGGGAGCTGAGAGGTATATAAGCTGGAGCAGTTGTTGGTCCAGGTATCACTCGAAGAACACTGATCGAAGAGGAAACATCTCAAGACAACCAACTGAAGCTCGAAGAAAATCCCTGCCTTCCATCATGTCGTTTGCTCGCTCCAACTCGACTACCTCACCAACCACTCCAACCAAAGGATTCGTACCTCCTAGTGAACATGAAATTGTTCGTGGAAACGTGATTCTGAAGCGCACAAGCTTGACCGGGCCAGCTTTCAACATTCAAACTCATTCTGCAATGAATGAGCTCAACGCCGAGTTATCGGAACTATTTACCGGAGTAAGTACTTTTATTTGTAATGACAGGATCGCCAAATGTGTGTAGTTGACTGAAATTTAATTTACTCGATGACTTGTCTTTCAGGTTCAAACGGACGTCAAGATGGCTGCTGACTACTATCCTGACTCTGGAAGAGTGTACACTAAGATGTTTAAAGCTCGCGGAGCATTTGCCTACGACTTGGAACTGGATCCGATAGTTGCCATGGGAAACGTGCTCTCGTACCGTCGATATGGTCAAGACCCTGAACGTCTTCGTGTTTTGGCTGAATACGTGGCGCAGCAGTATCAAGAAATGTTGAAGGACTTCAACCCTTGAAGGGCTGATGTGCACTTGCATTCAACTATTGGAATAAAAAGGTCTTTGCCTAAAGTATCTTGTGTTTTTGTTTCAAGTTTTAATTCCATTTCATGTGTGAGATCTTGGCTGCACAAGTTTCTCACTTGTTAAATTTTTCATGTCGAAAGCACAGTTGGTGTAGGTAGGAACAATGTTCTAGGAACTTGGTCATGTAGTTTGCAAGAAGCAAATTTTACATGGAAGAGCTTTCTCGAACTCACTTCGCATGAATTTGCTTTGAATACGAATTGTTTCTATATTTCAATTGAATAGGAGCATTATTAAGCTTCTAGGATATGGCTGGATCGAACCATCAAAGGTATTGTAGCGTTTCTTAGAATTTGCAAGGTTGGCGTATATAACCCGGCCCCGGTAGCGAAATGAAGTCACAGTGCCGGATTCACAACGAACGGAAGCAGCAGCAACCTTCAAAATGGCACTTTGGTTTGTGTTAGTTTTGGCCGTAGGTATCATCGCGAAACCTGGACCCAACGACGTCGTTATGAACTTTGCCAATTCATTCAACCAAGGAGATTTTATTGCAACGGGTAAGAAATTGATTTAAACTAATGTGTATTAATGTATGGTTGTTGTGCGGTTTGTGTCTGTGCAATGTGTATCAGTTGTATAATAAAGTTTATTTTGTTGGATTTTTGCAGGAAAGTGCGAACGCAACTCTACTTGTGAAACATGTCTCGCCAACCTCAATTGCATGTTTGTCGTTACCGTCGCCGGAGTTTCCAAAAGGCCCAGCATCTGTATTCCAACTGGCACCACGGCCCCCAGTAATTACATTCCAAGGCACAAGCTGTATGACGCCCAAGACTGCCAAGACTATCCACTCGATGTGCCATCTGTTGCTAAGGAACCGCCGAAGCCGAAGAAGAAGAAGGCAGTCAAGTCCAAAGCTCAAAAGGAATCTGCTCCTACCATGTCGCCGAAAGCGCCGACTCAAAATAGTCAAGTAGTGGAGGGAGAGCAAGGAACAAGCGAGACCAGCTTTATTATCATTGGTGAGATTTTTTAACATTGCTATATTCATGTGTGTATGTGTGTGCGAAAAAGAATTTTTGAAATATTAATTTTATGTATTTTTGGTTTTTCAGGATCGTGTGCTGGTATTTTAACGTGTGTGATCATTGCCGGTTTATTGATCAGACGGTACCGAGTAAAAGCGCGCCGCGCGTCGATAGCTTCCATCATCCCGCGCTATGCTTCCATTGTCAACGCTGTAAAAGCTGCAGAAGAAAAAGAAGCTGAAGAACAGTTTATGCAGGAGCAATTTGCCTTAATCAACCACAGCGCGCGCAATGATATTCAAATGAGTGTGTTTGAAAATGTAACATTCAATGGTGTCGGTGATGAAAAGTTATGAGTAAATACAATAAACATACTTTGTTGAATTGATGGAATAGGTATTTGGCAATAGAAGAGACGTCAGTAAGAACGGCAATGGAAATGGCAAGAGAGGTAGGAATGATAATGGCCTGTGGAGAGAAGAAGAATAAC
>JAQGBJ010001856.1:0-20048 GCA_034698345.1 Sphaeridia pumilis
TTTGCTTTGTCAACTTGACTCTGTCAGTTGTGCAACAAACTTCAGTGAGTGAACGTCGTTGACAGTGCGCTCCTCGTTCGTAAACAGTTTCACAAGGTACCAACACATTTCCTTGTGTCCTTCGGACTCTGTCCGCAATTAACGTTTTATTTGTTTTCAAATTTCGCAAATATCAGCAATACGAGCAATGTTAGGTATATATACTCCTTGAAGGCAGAGCGAGAATCTAACGCCACGAAACCACGTGTTCCGTAAATAGTCATGGAGAGTTGAGGAAAGCTTTGAAAGTTGTGTCCAAAGGGTTAAAAGCTTATGGAGCAGGTGCACACACAAGTGGCATCCTCACTCGATCTTTTAACATGTTATCCAGGAGAGCGAGGGAGAATTGCCAGCTGATCTCTGTGGTTGGCATTTACCGGCTGTAGCTTTGAAAGTCTTGTTACAAAAATTTTAGGTTCCGCAAGCTGCATTTTAAAGACAGGGATTAGGAACTACTTTTACTTAGTCATAGAGTTAAAAGTAGGAATACGTTTCATCTTTGACAATACATTGAGAGGAAGGTTAGGGGAGAGTTATGATATTCACTTGTAAGATTTGTAAAGCAGAAAGATTTTTAAAAGCCCAAAGGTCAGCCCTTGAACCCGAGTACAAGAGCGTTCAATTTGCAAGTCGCATCAGTTTAGTTAGTAACAAGCAATAGCCATAGCGTCAGCAATTCATAGTCACATCGCAAAAGCTGTTTACTGTATATAATTGTGGTGCTTCGTTCTTCCAATCGTTAAAATATATCATTTTCTAGTACGGAGGATCAAGTCGGTTGCACACCTGCTCCTGGAGAATCGTCGTCAATTTTTCTAAAAATTACAGGTAAGAAATTTTATCTTAAAATATATTACAAAAGTAGTATTGTTCCATGCCGGAACCAGTAAGACCGAAAGTGAAAAATTTGCGAGCCTCTTAAACTCGTCACCGGTTCAGGTGAATCTGGTTTACCAAATACGTGTATAACCAACCAGGTCAGAGAGGCTGATGGTAAATTGCACGTTGCTGAAAGGAACAACAAATGCGGCTGCATCCAGTAGTGTGTCAGTCAGCAAGTAGTGGCCAGCTTTCGTTGAAATCCGGTTTTGCGTGCCCTGATTCAACAAGTTTATTGTGAATTTGCCAATTTATGCCGCCGTACCTACTGAATTTATTTTGTTGTTGATGTTTACCATCTTTGAACTTGAAGAACCAAGTATTCGTGGGAACAGGAACCCTTGCCTCTGGCACTTACCTGGTCTCTTGAAATTGCTAAAGCCACACAACCAAGTAGGAAATGATCAACCTAAACATGTTTCGCTGAACAAAAGGCAAGAGTGGTATACTCATCTAATAACCGCTGTTTTTTATCCAACTTTAATGTCAATTCAAGCTCAAGTAGGAATGAATCACACTGTAATTGGGATATAATCGTCTGTTGAAAATTTTAATTTTACACTTGAAGACAAAAAGCCTACGCTTAAGGCCAAGGGCTCAAATTATTAGAGTGCCATCGGGCTTAAATTGCTGAACTGCCATTATCGCCCAACTTTCTCAATGATTTTTGAAACAGGCTCAGCTCATAATTCAATCGTTCGTTAGTCAATTCCAAGGTCAAGACTTGATTTTGGCAATACTTATACCTGAATAATTAGAAGCAATCGGCTATGTTTTTTGCTTAATGGCCCGAGCGTGATGTTTTTAACACCTTAAATTTCATTAAAAACACGATATGAAGTTTCTTTTGGAGAATGCATTCACACAAGCTCGAGGTTCTAGGTCCTGATTTTTCGTGCTGAACTAATGGTGGGATGTGTCTGAGCATTTGTGCAAACGTTTGGCACTAAATATGGTGCAAACTGTTTGCACGCTTACATTGGGGAGATGATTACAGGTGTTGAATCCGATATGGGGCGAAAAGTAAATTAAATAACATCTTGATGGAATTTAAAGCTGTTGAGAATAAATCCCGCTGTTATTTAACATCCTTTATGTGCGGTGCTCCAAATACGTGAATTTTTAACAATATGGCCAAAGTCACTCAATGGGCATCCTCTGCAGACTGAAAGAGAGAGAGAGAGAAAGTTAAAAAAAGTGTGAATAGGGAATAGTCGACGCAGGCATTACATTGAATTTATTTTATTTAGCCGATTTACAACTCGATAGTGACAACAAGCTGGGATAGCTTCCATCTCAGGATTCAGCAAGTAGCCCACGGTTTGTCGCAAAATGCTCAAAGGCTATATTTTCAGCTAATTCAAATGCGTAGATACACTTAACGCTGCTGTTGACTAACGTTCTTAAGGCTCGAAATTTATTTGCTCAAGTTTGAGCTTTGGAATTCAATTACACATTTGATGATTTAGATCACAAGTTGCAACAAATTGCTGCAAAGCATTTGCGTTGCCATGTTGTTCACATCTCCCGAGGGTGTATTGTTGCAGCTTTGATTGTGCAATATAACGAAAACGACAATATTGCAAAGGCGACTACGGTATTGTTACAATTAAGTCACGATCCTGAAGCATACCCATGTTGTTTACATGTTGGTAAAAGCTGGTTGCGTTGAAGGAACCTACAAAGGATAAATCCCACACAAAACTCATGGCTTTTGAATCTAATCATTCATGTCAATCGCTGAATCGCTGTCCTTTTGGATGTGGTGTAAAAATAAAGCTGTGAATGAACTGATGATCACGCTTATAGCCATTGAACTTCTTATTTTGGGTACATGGTGTTGATCCGTCGGCCAACAAAATGATCCAAAGTACCTTGAATTTTGGACAAGGGAACATACATTCGTCGGCTTACCTTGGGCATGTTCTAAAGCTACTATTTTTGAAGCAAGCAGTGTGCAAGACTTTTGAGCCATTAATGCAGGCACAAGTTTGGTCAAGCATGAAAATAATTATCAGTTCTCAAAATCACGGTTGTAAAAGGAAAATGAACAGGGTGAAATGATGTAAGCTTCCTGTGATTCCATCAGGGTAATTGGCAAACACTGAAGGCATTATCGAACGGATGTTCACATAACATTCAGCAATATTGCACATGAGATGAAAGCATACAAAAATATAACACTTTCTGCTTCTCATGATGATAACTGTCCATAGATGGGCGGTTTTATGAATATTAACTTTGTTTAACGCGAGGGCCATCGGATAGAGAAAGTGCCCGTTTATTATGTGGCCTTTGGTGATTTTTGTAAACAATGCAGTTAAGAAAACAAGACGTTACATTTGGACACGTGTAATTAAAGGGAAATTTTCTCGCAATTTAAAAACCAGTGTCGGAGAAAACTTGAGACTGCAGCTGAATGCATGTGTACCCCATGGCCTGCCTACCGCTTTGATTTCAAGCAGAATTGACGTATCGGAAGTGAAAAATAATGATTCCGTTGTTGGAATTTTTGGTGCAAGCAATAATGATTTGATGCACGCACGATTGGTCGAAAGTTGTCGAAAGTTAAGGTGATCGGTTGAGAAATAATATTACGCATAATTGAATTTTTCCCTTGCGAATGGCTGTATTTTTCTTATTGAGCACGTGTCAAGTTGGCAACAGGTAGCCAGGAGAATTGAGAGCAATTACGCGAAACTGAAAACTGCGTACCTTGGCTTGGTGTTTTTGTCTCAAAGACGGAGCTGGTTCTGAGATACAAGGCACGAAACGTAAAGTAACGGCGATTGCTGAGGGCCTAGGCCTGAAGACCAAACTTCGAGGCAAAATTTCACATGTGACCCTACGGTTTTTTACGGTTTATGAAAAATGAAAGTGGGAAAGGTGATAAAATGTGTATTTGCCAACAGCACAAGGCTTCCATGTAGAATTAATTGCATTCAACAAGTTGATTGATTGATGCTTGATTTCGTTTCAGAGTACTGCAAAAATTCAGAATGTTGTTGAGGAGAATACTGGTGGTCGTGGCCCTGATACCAGCACTGGCGCTGGCGCTAGAAAATGGACTCGCAAGAACTCCACCCATGGGATGGTTGGCTTGGGAAAGATTTAGATGCAACACTGACTGTGTAAACGATCCAGATAACTGCATCAGGTAAGTGGACTTTCCTGAATAAATCGTTGATGAAACAAAAAATCTGTATTGAGTCCAATGTTTTAAATTTAGCGAACGTCTCTTCATGCAAATGGCTGACGAGCTCGTAAAGGGAGGATACCATAATGCTGGTTACGAATACGTCATCGTTGACGACTGCTGGCTAGCGAAAAACCGTGACGCGAGAGGGCGGCTTCAGGCTGATCCCGAACGTTTCCCTTCCGGAATCAAGGCCCTCGCTGATTACGTAAGTGGGAAAATTCACAAGCTTGTAAGGCTTCTCGAGTATATATATTAAAGGAAGTCTATAAAAACCCTGACTTTTTAGGTTCACTCCAAGGGACTCAAGTTTGGAATATATGAAGATTACGGCAACTACACTTGCGCTGGATACCCAGGAATTTTGGGTTACTTGGATACTGATGCGAATACTTTCGCTGAATGGGGTGTTGATTACGTGAAATTGGATGGATGTTATTCCCATCCTGTTGACATGGATCAAGGTACCTTAAAAGCTTCTTCTTGCAAGGGCTGTAATTCACTCTTTCATCTTCTTGATCTACTGTTGATTTCAAAAAAGTTACAACTTTTATTATTGATTCTGCCCTTATCGTGTCACTTTTATTTCTGAATCACTTCTTCTACTTTTCTGGTCTTTGTGGTGGGGTGCTTTAAGGTGAAGAAGTCGCGTGTAATAACGTTGAAGAACTCCGATTCGAGGAGCGTAGGCAGCGTTGGTATAGAGTAAAGTGTAAATATTTGAAATGATAACGCTAAAACTTCCATCTTGGGTTATATGTGTAGGTTATCCGGAATTTGGTTTTCATTTGAACCTTACTGGTCGTCGTATGATATACTCGTGCTCTTGGCCAGTGTATCAAATTTACAGCGGTATTAAGGTACACACATTTCGCCTTTTCCATCTTTAGCGTTTAACTAATAATCGACTTTCTTCAACATTCTTTCTTCACTGTCTCTGTATCAAAAAAAGCTGGTAGACTTTTGACATTGTCCCTTGGACGAATCCTTCCTTCGCTTTCCTTTCCTTTTGGCTTTGTAGCATGCCACACTCTACAGACATATCACAAACTTTGGTTCTCAACTGTACAAACTACTCTGCAACCTGTAAAAAGTGGAAGGCAATGGCGGATTTTAGTATCCGAACTTGAAATTTATTTGACGACGGATGACAATCAACAAACGGATTTTAGAAGGGAGAGAAAATGTCCATTGAAACTGACCGTATGAAAAAAGACTAATTTCCACATTCTCTTTCCCCGGAATTTCATTAAACAGGATATACCGATTTCGGAAAGGCGCTGAACGACACTGGACGTCGTATGATCTACTCTTGCAGTTGGCCAGTTTACCAAATTTACTCCCAAATGAAGGTTACTTGAACAAACTTACGAATGACTTTTTCCCTAATCCTTGGAAACTTCATCTGTACCAGTTAACATGACGAGACAGTGAAGGAAATTTAAATGGGTTTGAATTCAGGATAAAATTTTAACACTTCATTATAAATTTAGCCAAACTACACCGCCATCAAATCTGCCTGTAACTTGTGGAGAAACTTTGATGACATCCAAGACTCTTGGCAGAGCATCCAAACCGTCATCGACTACTATGGAGACAACCAAGATATCATCGTGCCCCACGCTGGACCTGGGCATTGGAACGATCCTGACATGGTAAAAACGCTTATGACTTGCATTATGACTATTGAGACCGGGGTGAAAAACTGAAGTTCATTGGAAAAATTTGGCGCAGTTGATCATCGGAAACTTCGGTCTGAGCTACGAACAGAGCAAGTCGCAAATGGCCATGTGGGCTATTTGGGCTTCACCTCTGCTCATGTCAGTCGATTTGCGAACCATCCGACCAGAATATAAGGCCATTTTGACCAATAAGAAGATCATCGCCGTCAACCAAGACATTCTCGGAATCCAAGGAAGACGTATCTACAAGGTAAGAATAGATGAAATTCTGTATGCTTTCCACCAGTCGAAATCTCATTTAATTTCTACGGTTATCTTTTGCTGTAGGATCGTGGGATCGAAATCTGGGCTCGTCCAATCACTCCAGTCATCCGCAATGACTTTTCGTACAGCATTGTATTCCTTAACCGTAGAACTGACGGAACTCCTTCCGAAGTATCTGTGATAATGAGAGAATTGGGTTTGACTCACAACCATGGATATGGTGTCGAAGATCTCTTTACCGGTAGGGACTATGGTACCTTGTCCGCCCAAGACAAAATCACCGTTGATGTCAACCCATCAGGTTCGCAAAAACTACTATACATATCAATGACCGTTTGATGAAACTGTCAAGGAAATTTAACCTTAACTTTTCGATGGCTGCAGGTGTTGTGATGCTCAAATTCACTGTAGCCAGTGCATTTTTGAAGACTGCTTACCAGCCGAACCAAGGCAGCTACCAGCAAAACCTCATCGGCGTTCCTTCCGTCACTAACGAGAGATCCATTCCACAAAGACTTCAGTGGCTCTCAAGTTTCCCTTCCTTGGCCAGGTCTTTAGGTTATAAGGCTAACTAAAAGTGAACTGAGCAAATGACTAAACTGTACGTAATGTTAATGGGTGTTCCTTTTGTGTGGGTTGAATGCGATTGCAGCCAGCTTCGGACAACTTGTTTCCTTCTCATGTACTTTATAGCTTATCTTATAATTTGTTAGTCAATACTTGAAATACTTTTTAGAGGTAAGCTGGTTGAGGTTTTGATTTACGGGTGCTACATGAACAGTTCTGTATCGTAAGCGCTCTAACTTGATGGTACAAACCAACAGTAAATATTGTAGAACACATACAGAGTCTAATTTGACCATCTTGGTCAGCTTCAAAAGGTGCAGAATCCTGCCAAAACTTTTGCATTTTATGACTCACAAATATTCACGTGTAACAGTTCCTAATTGATGCCAGGCAAAAGAGTTCCGCTGTAAAATGTGAAGTTATTTTTAGGTTTATTATTTTTCGCTTGTTTTTTCGACGAAAGAAGAATGCCAAAATTTTGGACCTTCCTACTGTCACCCCTGATTATTTGACAGAGTATAATAATATTTTACTGTACTAATACTACGAGTCTATGACTATGGCATTTACAACATGTAGTTGATAATGACCGATCACTATAGAATATTACAAAGGGTTTAAGTACGATTGATGTTATGTAACCACCATTGTTGACGCATCACAAAATTGAGTAAACCGAATGAGACAAAATACTAAAATGCTAGTACTAACTAAATAAGGTTTCAGAATCTCAGCCTACGGTTCAAGTATCGACATAATATTGAAATAAGTTTCCTGACGTAACAAAAATAAACTGTAAGCTTGTGTGCTTAAAATTCTCATTACGAAAAAAGTACTTACAAGGCAAATAAATATGTTGTGAAAATATCAACGTATGTTATTACTGGGTAAGTTACGAGATTCGATGGTTAGTTACAATTTTTCAGATCTGAAGTTGCACTAGAACTGGTTAGTCTTAATATGAGGGCAATACTCGCAATTTTCAATAAATTGTTGCAAAATTTCAGCCCGATTTTTCAAACAGCGAAACAACAGGCTTCAGAGTTGTCTTATCTTTAGGTGACACAAATGCAACGGGTTTTATGAACCGTTTCCGATTCCAGTTCATGAAGGATTTCCTGTAAGAGTCTCGAGAATTCTCATGAGGAGCAGGACTAGGCATCAGGAGTTGCTGATCTGACTCTTCAGGGGCCAACTTGTTTTTTCGATTCCGAAAGCTCTTGCTCAAGCTTCTCCAGATCCTGGGCTTCAGTTTCCCATTCCCTATGGTTTGTTCAGAAACGTCCAATTGATGGTCGCCGGAATTCGAGGCCGAAGAAGAGCTGTCTGTACGATAGCCACTTTGGGTGGACTCGGTGATAGACGAAGAGCTGTTCTCAGAATCTACTCCATCTCGGACAGACTCTCTGTCATCCTCGGCTTTGTTCGTTTGGTTGACTTCCTCCTGAGGACCGAAACAGTGTGAGTTGGTTCAATTAACATCGATTTTATCCAAGTACGTCACAGAGCATAGCTATAGAGTATGAATAGGCCGAAAGCAAGAAAAGCAGAACTCCAGAAATCAAGGTGAAAAGCCCAAAAACAAGCACTCGTTTAGATTGCGCTGAATCCTTGCTGGAATTTATTGACTGAAACCAGGGAAAACAAGCATGCCCGTGAAAGAACAGAAGTTAGAAATGACATTACTGAAGATCAGTATAGAGATTCAAGCAGCAGCCATCACAGCAGAAGTCCGCATCAAAAATAATACTAGAAATCAGGACAGGTTCCTACTGGAAGGCCCCGTGTAATGCTGCGGCAGCTGTAACCCAAAAATTTTCATATTTACAAGATGAACGGTGTCCATGATAACCTCCAATCAAAATACTCGAGATTCGTCGTTGCTTCTAAGATGATCAAGGCAAACAGTGGTTACATACGGTTATGTGACACCTAGTAACAAAAATTTGTGGCTATTAAAATGATATAAAGCGCGACATAGCGTCAGTAGCATTAAAGAATGAGAATGATGGTCGATTATAGAAAGAGTGGCTAATCATAAAATTAACAGGAAATCGCATGCCCACCATCATGAGAGCATTCATATTTACAGCGTAGGGCAGTTTTGTAGTTCTTATGCCTAGTTCGAAAGATAAATATCAAGTTGCGTGTACCTTGAACAACTGCCGTGGGTGATTGATGGATGATATAAGCTCCCTGGAAAATGACAAACAACACGGTTAATTTTTCATGCAGGGCTATTAATCTCATTCAAAGACATGTTTCGTGATAGAAGAAGGAATTAGAATTGGTGTCGCAAATCGCAAATCAACCATATGACGACATACACTCGTCGTACTGCATGCAAGGTTATTTCACGCATCAACTTCCTCGCCAATATTTCTTGGCAAGTTCTAAAGTGTTGCTCACCTGTGATCGGTGCGAATTCCAAAGGTCACACGTCGGTCACGAGTGCTTGTCATTTCAGAAGTGGTTACATCCATATTGATTTCGTCTTCTCCGTTTGAGGAGTCCTTGCTCGAACATTCCCGACTGCTCGTCGTGGCCTTCTCTCGAAGACTTATCATGCTTTGCACTGATTTTGACCGTACTATCGGAGCCTGGTATGCTGTAGATGAGATTGGAGCTGAAACTGGAGAACAATGACAAGTGTTATTTCAAGCGTTAAAATTTTTCTAGTCAATTTGGAACTTTTGCTTGATTTAGCAGCCACGCATTGAAACGAGTTAGAGAGCTATGAGGAAAGCTTTGAGGATCGCAAGTTAGAAAAGAGACTGAAATCTACCGAAAGAAACTAATTTAAACATCTCATTTTCTTTACCTTCAACTTGATTAGGGTCACATGAAGCAGACGAAGGGACTTTATTTGAGGAACTGGTAGGGTTTAGCGAAGGTATTTGGGAACTCTGCACGGAGATCCTTCTTTTTAATGGACCGTCCATTTTGAGATCTTCATTATCGTTGCTTGTCTTTGCTAATACAGACGTCGATGCTGGATAGGATCGTAAGGGAATTTCGTGTCCAGGATACATCATATACGTCGACTGACTCACAAGCTTGTGCACTAGATACATAGAACTAACCGTCAGTAAAGCTACTTTGACCACCACCTCGTCTCATACTCATTTTAAAACGTATGATTCACAAAAGCGATACGCAATGTCTTTTACCAGGATATGAATAAACTAACATGAGGATACATTTGGCATACCTGCTGAAGGGCAGTAAATCGAACTGGCTCCGTCGTCATCCATGTCGTCCTGGCTATTACTAATCACTGATCCCGGTCCTGCAAGGATTTGATGATTTGGGTTTCATACCGCACAACTTTAATACCCTTGAAGACATGCACTTACCGTAGTGGATTCCGCGCCCAATCCCGCGTAATATTGTTTCCAAGTACGGAATCCCTGGATTGCTCATGATTGGGCAGCTGATCAGGGATTCAATTTGCTTCCAACGGTGCATCCTCTCTTGAAGTTCTTGCGTGATCTCAGTAAGAGCAGTCCTAAAATACAAAAAGTTATACTGTTGTGTCACAACCAGGCATTTCAGGTCAAAAGTTTTCGTATTATGTACACTCACTTTGCTTCCAGGATGGCTTTGTCAACATCGTCGATAGATCTTCCGTGTGTCGAGACAAACGCGCCCATCAAACTTGACCGCTTCTTTTTCAGTTTATCACACTGGATACAAACAGAACAATTCATTGATCCCTGACCGTGAAAAATTTGAGATTGCATTGTTGTGATCCTTTGCTTACCGCGTCTTTCGCTTGCTTGAGTTGCCTTTCAGCAGACTGTCTCTTCTTGTTGTAGGATTTTAGTTCCAATTCGTAGGTCAGCTGCAGCCAATGCTGCAGAGCTGGCGGAGGAACCCAGCATTTATCCTGCAACTCCACTTCTGCACGTTGCAATTCACTGCGGAGAACCTGGAATCAAGATACGAGCGTTAAAAGAGTCCAAAACTGAACGTCTAAATTTGTGATTTTAAGTACAAAAACTTGATCCTCGAGTTCTTCGCAACACCGCTGGGGCAAACTTTCGTTAACGCATGTCAGCTGTGAATTCAGTTGTGCTTGTGATGAAGCACAACTTTCACAATCACCAGCAACACTCATTTTCGAACTCGCTCCAGCAAAATGAGATATGCTTTATCCTTCTGAAGCGAAACCCATACTGATCTTTGAAGATTTAGCGCAACTACTATTGACTGAATGACATTCTGAATATTCATAGAACGAAAATGAATCTTTCCCGATTCACTCGCAAATTTGTCACGCATGATTTCAGAGAAGCGTATGTTGAAATGAACTTGAGAAGTTGACAATCGTCTGAAAGTTCACAGGAATTGTTCTTTACCTCTACTTCCCCTTTCAGTCTACTAATTTCGTCAGATGAAGGCACCTCATCGTCCAGCGATTTCAGTTGGAACCCCAGTTGCTGAGCACTCTTAGCTTTCTCAAGCTCTTTCTACAAACAAACACACAATTCGATAATGCAACATTGTACTGACGAATCCCAGCCAATTTTAATGTTACAAAGTTACTTGAAGGTCGAGCAATGCCAGTTCAGCTTTCGCCAAACTTTCCATATCCCCCACCATCTTGTTCAAGTCCCTCTGTGAAGACTTGTATCTAAGGTACACTATCCAACATACAGTCAACGCCAGAACCAGCAGCGTTGTGAGTACCCAGTCCTTTGTACTGTTGCTAAAATCTATAAAAAGAATGCAAAAAACATCTCAAATCTCATCCACGAAAAAGGCAAAAACCTGTTGTACATTAGCTCAACTTACCTTTTGGGCACCCGAATAATACCACATCTTGAGCCTTGAGAGCAATCTTTTGTCTGTGAATCACGTCTTTGATTCCTACTGCAGTACTGAGCACTTGAAAATGATTTGTAGCAAGTCTGTAAAGATCAAACCAGTTTAATTAAAATCAAAATTTGAGATAATATTTCAAAAACTTTGAACATGAAAGAGCATACCTAGGTAAGACAGAACCATTAACGGAGTAATCAAGGAAGTTCTTTGAGTATTGAGGAAGGCCTACGAACGCAGACAACCACTCGACAGTTTGAGCCGTTGTCCAGTTGTGGACTTCTGACCTTGTCCAGCTTTCATACAGTTCTCGAACAGAAACATGGTTATCATCGTCCTGATGAAGCAGTCTTTGTCGCTTTTCGTAGTCTCCTTCATAAGCCAATTCTTCTCGAAGGAACTGCAAAAAAAAATAGTTCAGTTTCCTTTCGCCAAAGCAACAGCCGTAAACTCACAGAGTTATGTGGCAATACATTTCATAGTTTATATAAATTAAAATGCACTTCAGAAGCCCATCATACGCTCTTGCTTCATTACTGCTTATTTTCAATTTAGAGTGTTGTTTTTGTTGTCTGGCTTTTTCAAAGTATGTACTTTACTCTGACACTAACATTCAAGAAATCGCATCGCAAGAACCCTAAACAGTGTTTCTCAGCTTAAAATTAGCATTCGATTTCACCAGCCCCCGATGAACTCATCACCTGAATATATATCAGCAAAAACGACATAAAGGCCAACAAAAATCTCGAAGCTATAGGTCATTCATTAGCTAGAAGAAGTGGGTTCGTTATGTTTTACTTGGAAATACAGTAGCATACATCAGCTCAAAGAAAGCATCAAGTGGACCATAGCTGTTCTGAGTGAGTTTTGCTTTTCGATCCAATCCAGAACCGGGATCTATTTTCCGCTGAGCTGCTTCAAGCATTATTTCGGCGGCTCCTGGCGGCGACAGTGTCGCCAACGCTATTAATATAGAACTAGATTAAATCCAAACGAAACTAATCGTCGCATATCTTTCTCAAGAATCTCTCCAAGCATCTGCTGGCAATATCCCAACATATTTATTTACTCACTGCAAGATCCCACTTCGTTGTTCTTACTCACCGTCGTTCCTGTCAGTTTCGGGTGAACAGAACATGAAGAATTTCTAATCCTTCCGACTACAAGTTTAAATTTGAGCCTCCTACCACCTGATTTGTTATGTTACACAACTGACAGAGCCTGTCTCAACTTTGTTTTAGCTCAAACCCTTTGGCTATCTGCAGGACTAGTTCTTCTTTGTAGGTCTCGAACACATTACCAAGAAATGTCAGCCAGCCTTCGGCATCGACAATATCTGCCAAAGTAATCAACAACCAGTAATGTTGTGTAAATCACCTAAAGGATCAAATTTCCACTTACTTCGTCAGATTCATCAAAATCAATGTTGCCGTTCTTGTCATCGTCAATTTGGCGATGCAACGTTCGGATAGCGTCCAGTGCTAGTAGTTCGCTCTCTCCCAGCTTCGAGCACCACGACTCTGTACAAAGGGCCGTCGAAGTGGCGTCTGCAAATATTATCAAGAGTTGAATCGACAAATTTACGCCTCCGCCCACTTTCATATTCTTCATCGAAACTTATGACGAATTCGCCGATAGCACCAACCTACTTTGTAGAGCATTTACCCTTTCATCACTCTTGCTCCGATCGAAAAATTCCCTAGTCCAAACAAGCCATAACACGGGTAAATTCCCCGCAATTTTTAGTCACCAACTTCTTTGAGCAACTTTTACTTTCTAGATTCTAGATTCAACCACCTCCCCCACTTTCTTTCTATTATTAAACATTCATTCATTGCAGATAGAACAAAGGCTTTGATTCAATCCGACAAACGGAAGCTCACCTTTAATCGCCACCAAGTTGGCGGGTTGAAAATTTGCAACGGCATTACCACCGTATGGTGCCGTTTCAGTCTTAGGTTCCAAGTTGACTTGCGATGAGGGAATTAACAAGTCTTGATGGTGACTGTTAGCTTCTGAGATCGCCTCAGCAGTCACAGCATTGGCCGTAAGGATCAAGAAGGCCACGACCACGAGAGGTTGCCATTTCCGTTTTTTTCGGAACATTGTCAACCTGAAACAGCAGACAAACAGTTAATCTTCGAATAGGATGGATATACAAACTGCTGTTGTCAATGAAGTTATATCTACTCTATTCGATCAGCTATCTTTTCATACAGGATAAACTACCCATTCCTGCTCCATTCAAAATCGCTTTAGAACATTTTTCAAGCATAGACGACAGTTGACAGATTGAACTCCTACTTCAGGGCGTTTCGTTTCGGTCTGCTATATACAGCACAAAGAAAGGCCGCAAAAAGATTCCCCACAAACCTCAACCACATGTAAGGATGCCCCTGAATTTGCAACATATGTCAACGTTAGATTGCCAAGGTTTTAAATTCGCAATTTCCGTCCAACTATATACGGTAGATACATGTTTGAATTCCTTGCTAACAAATGCAGTGACCTTGGGTTATGATTTCTAATTAATGAACAAACTTGTAGCTCCAATTCCTACAAACACATGTTTAATGACGAGCATTAGATGCAACCTGACTTTCATGAACATGAAACGTGCTACTAGTCGATAATGAATTGTAGTTCAAATTTGTAAACACGGGAACAAATCACGTATTCGTTTAACTGATTTGTGACTACAGGAAAACTCTAAGAACACGGAGATCCCTAATTACAAACTATCAGTGTTACTAAAGTACACATTAATTCATCAACATTTGCAAGATTTTGTAAACTTACCGGCATGTTTCTCTCTCTCCAGAATAATGACACATTTGAAGCACTTTGATATTAGCACCGGTATCCAGTTTCCTTTTCAAGACCTTGTCTATCGCCTATCGGTCATGGTTCCACTATCATTATAACAGCACTTCCGATTTAGAAACCACAATGAAGTCATACTGTAAGCACTTGCATCATAACTTGAGTATCTGGACAGAGACAGAATCACACTCGACGTCAAAACTATCGATGAACTTGAAATTCTGATACAAGTTACCAACAACAACCCTACGTACTTGATCGTTGCTTTAAATCCAAAATCTCTATGTCATATGCTATGCAGCTAGCACTTCAGCCGAATCGATATTGAGGAGCATTCAATGTTTACGACCGCCTTCCTGCCACAATCAAACTGCTGATAATAGCTTCAAAAGGCCGCAAATCCCCAAGTAGTATTTTTGTAGCGATTTAAAGTCAGTCAGTAATCACATGGCGCTTCAGCTGTTTCTATCACAATCAACCAACATCAAGTACAATACACTTGCCGACTGACTGAATTGCGCTGACTGACAACGAACAATTAGCGATAAAAAAGTAGTATATATACCAAATTGAGCTTGCTTGCTGGTGATAACACAAAAACTAGTAGAATTGGTATTCAATTACCATGTGTCCAACACTCGATCACTGCATGTCGTATAAATAGTGTAACAAATGTTTGAAGACCAAACTTGTTTCAACGGGATTCACCAGAGTCAGTTTCCACACTTGCTGATCAAAGACTCACGAATCTCGAATTCATTACATTGACACACAAGAATTACTGAACGACTAACAAACACAGACACAGGGCAACTCGGAAAATGTTGACGGCGCTGAACGGGTTAAACTGAAATACACCCGGCGGTTTCCGTGCTGACTTTCCGGGTATTTTGTTCGGCAGGTCATGCATGTACACTGGGACTGGGAGGAAAAGGAAAGATCCGCTAAATTTTGTGACACGTAGATTTGTACTTGAATACAGCTGATACGTAGTGGAATATATATCGTACTGCATAATACATTGGAAGATTTGGATTTCGAGGGCTTTCCCCCGGTTGGGTCTCTCCGACAAGATCAAGAGTCGCTCAAATACTTCGATGAAGGTTCAGCTTTCAAGTCTTGGAGACAATCCATATTCATGCTGGCACTGACTTCGTTTCAAGTCTTGCCTAAATTAAATTGACTGACTAAACATTGAAGGCTCTACTGTACAGTTCTTCAAATTGCACTAGTTAGCATTCAAGGAAAACGTAGTTTGTGAATGGCTCTCGTTCAGGTTACGTTACTTGCCCTTTGTAGTAATTTTGCCCAAGCTGGTGACATAATTTGTTGAATTAGCCCATTTTGTCACTGAATCTTGAATATGTCAACGTTTAAAATATCTTGGTTGGTGGCTTAAATACCGGTAGATCTTGAATAATAATATTTACAGAGATTAACAGAAGCTTCTATGTTTAGGAACACAGAACTTGACGTTAGATGGCGCTGACAGGATCCATTTTCTCGTGTTAGCTGGCAAAAGCGGTATGTGATGTGAAGCTTGTTGAAGTGAGAGTGAAAGCAAAGCTGTTAATGCGGCTCGCAGATTTACTTCCATGACGACTGATAGTTTGAATTTGAAAATCAAAACAGAAGCTGGATTAATTTTTATCCATCCATACAGGATCAGAACACTTGGGCAAGAACGAGGACACAACCCATTAATAGTCCCTGCTTCAGCAATATCTGTAAAGTTGTATTTGGCAAAAAAACTCAAGCTTAGATCAGTTACAATCAAGAAAAATATTTAGCCAGCTGTGCTTGTGGCTATACTCAACACGCGAAGGTTTATTAAAACTCCTTGCTTTAGCCCGTCAGGAAGTGAGACATGACTTCGAGTCGAATATGGCCAGATTTGGACGTACATATTACAGTGTAAGTCACCTCTCGAGATTATTTTCAAACACAATAAATGTAAAGCTTAAATGTGGTTAGAAATCATTTTAAAACTCGTTTGTATCACTATTACCAGGAATCAACAGATTCTGAAGTAGAGCCAAACATCTCTCGAAGTCGCCAATCCCGATTTTCTTCAGAAACATGGAACGAAGAAGATTTAACTCGACTTTCCTTGGTAGTTGACGAACAATATTTGACAGAAACTTTACAAAACCAAAAATTAGAAGCTTCGCGTATCGCAAACACCCTTGAAAGTTTTTCTTGTATGAATTTGCTCAACGATGCTTTACTTAAGCTTCAACTGGAGAACGAAGAAGCTTCACGAATTGAGCGCTGGCGTCTTAAAATGTTACTCGGTGTCACAATACTGACGCTGATAGTTATTGCCTATTATTTTATACTGTTTCAAGAAGATCCAGATAGTGAATAAAATACAATTCTTACGTCATAAACTCGAGTTATCAAAGATGCAACTGTTGTACATCCTCAAAGTTTTTTAGTTAAATTGATTTGTTAAGTGACTGAAGCACGAAACGCCCGGTAATACCAAGATGGAGATCAAAAGTGGTTGTTTTGCCAGAAGGGGTAAAGTAAACAAATAAAAATTACTGCTCCTGCTACTACATCATACATGAAGGAAAAGATTGCTTTTTACGTTTGTTGCCTTCCCATTGACGGTGCAGAGCAAGCAATAGCCGGGAGCTGGTGACGGGTTTAATTTATGGAACATTGTTTTTTGTCCGTGTATATTCTACAGAGGTCTGGAAAGGACTGACCGTGTCATGATAGGAGTAAATGAATCAAAAGCGGTGGCGCTTATTGCAGTTGACTGTGGTAATTATATCATGGAGAGTCGGCCACTTTGTGCCGTGCCACCTCTGCCGGACTACCTTCCAGCTTTGACAGGGGCCAATTCCACTTCCCTCCCATTCGATAAAACAAATGGTCCACATTCACGAAACAAGTGCACTTCAAATGGAGGCATGAGAAAAATCTACTCGCCGGTGATGTAATTCTGAACGCCTCTTTACTTCTTTGCAATTTATTTTATTCTTTCCCTCTGTAATACAAATCATTTCCCGTTTGGTTTCACATCCGCTCCCAGGTATAAAATCAAACTCTTTAAAAAACCGTGTGGAACTGATGTTGCGTTTTTCAGGTGGAAAAATGATTCTGTTGCCCAATACTTTTATATATAACCTGCTTCTCGATTGCTATCGATTTTAATTGCAGTAACGTATTTCGCTCTTAATTATGTATAATTACACTGTAAGATGTTCATTAACGAAATTTACTCTTTTGATTTTTGCACGGAGCGAAAAGTGCGACTATTTTCTATTCAGGCTTGCGAGATCTTATAGAAACTTGTGATTCAGTTTCGGCGTATCATAACTTCTAAATGTTTGTCCAGGGCTCCAAGGAAAAAAAATAATTTTTAAAGCTGTATTTGCGATTGTCCAATGCCAGTTCGGCGATACATCACTATTTCGAAGGCTTCAAGTCCTTTATTTAAAGTATATAATCCCGAAGATGAAGTTTCCGAGGGTTGAAGATGAGTTTGGTATTATTACATGTAACTTTGAGGGTTGGAAAGCCGCTGTTGGGGGTTGGTCTACGCCACTGAATGGCCAATGGAGGACGAGGAACAAAGAAAAATAGTCGTTCCAACCCACCTTCCCCACTTGAAGATAATCATCATCCCAAACGTTGTTGGTGTAATAGCTGCACGTTGTTGAATTTTTCATCAGTGTAATTCACCCACTCTTCAGATCATGATCTTCACAAGTCTCTTTGAAAGCTGAACCGAGCTACTTGGTCGTCTATTAGCTCATTTAGAACCGACTACCCGGATCGGATCATTCTTACAGTAGCCAGGCTTTGTGCATCGGATTTTTTTTCGTGGTTCCAGTTCTGGAGGACAGTGAAAGCAATTGATCGTTACTGTTTACAAGTGAAACTTTAGCTAGGGCTGGATTGCCTAGTGTGAGAGTGATTTAATCGACTTTCTTATTTTGACGAAACGCAAGTGTGTGTACAATTAACACTGCCAACCTGGAGGCAACCGACATGACAGTCACTAACATCGCCATGATGCGACCATGTTTTGCCGGATACCCTTTTCAAGGTAGGTTCTTTGGAAGACTAGAAAGATTTTTCGCAATTTAGCAATGCCAGCCATTAGCATCTCTTGTACAAGAATCCAACAGCCACGTGTTGGACGGGGTTAAAAGAATCCTGGGAACAAAATCTTATGAATTTATTGCTGTGGTGATACTTATTGAATATGTGCCACAAAAGATTCGGGTATTCATTTTCCCATTCCGAGTACACGTTTTACGACGTGTATGTCAGCGACGACAGTGCAGTTTCATCATCATGGTTGTTTGTCAACCAGTCTTTTTCCTTGGTTGTTTATTCCATTTATGACCAACTTGTCCATGATTAACAAGGACCTTTAAGCCTGAGTAGGTTATGGGAAACTCATGGTTTCTCCAAGAACCAAGGCTTGTTTCAACGTCATAAAGTTTAATTGGCGGAGAGCTGACGGACTGTGTAGAATTGTCTTTAGCTACTGGCACTTTTCACCATTACTTGCATGTTTTTTCGTTATATCCAAAAGCAATGGTACAGCTACTATAAATTCACTCGTACACTTGAAAAACACTTACATAGATTATAACAAGAACAGAAGCTTTAAAATCTTTGTCACAGGGATACAGGTCATCCAATAGCTTTTATTATCTGACAAGCAATTTGTTTAGCGGTATGCTCATATAGTTTCGTTACATTTCCACCATCAAGTCCAATAATTTCACCTTCCCTGACAACACGTCGACCTGTCCTTATGTGATTGTGTATTTAAGGTGATTCAACAAGTTGCTGCAAACTTTTGCTGCTCGTGCTACAAGTTGAGAATCCATGATTTATGACACTTCATTATGTATCAGGGAAAGAATGGACAGATAAGTTGACGTCTTATTTGAAAAGTTTTGTATTCTTCTTGTTGGCATCTTCCCACTCGTTACACTATTGTCACCCGTTCCGGTGACATTTATTGCCGTTGTTGCTGTATTTACCTTTAGTAGACTCGAGTCATTTCAACAACCCCATTGTGCCTCACGCCTCAACAATGAAATCAGGGTCCACACCAATGTAGTCAGCCAGCAAGGGAAAAGACGATGAGGCTGTGAGAATTTTACTTGAAACGTAAAAGTATCAACTCAGCGTCCATTCTCATGGACGAAATAAATGAATTGCTTTTCAATACACTTGATGGCAACCCAGCCAGCAATACAAGTAATACAAACTAAGGGAGTAGCTTGAATTGCACTAAAATACTGTTTTTATTTACTCGGTTTTACTGACTTTTGCCTTGAAGATGTTGGGTGCTGCTGTCAAGTTTGTGTCGTTTCTATCCGAATTCCCACAGGTCGGCAAAGCTTGTGCGCAACTGTACCAGCAGTAAATTGCCTGACACGACACAAATTTCACACCCTGTCCTCAGCTCAAGATGTCAGGACTTTGGATTGATTTATCACGTTGTAATCATTGAACTCATCATGAGAAATCATGGCTACAAAGAATGAGATTGTAAATTTCAAAACTAACATGAATTACAGATGTGTTTAAATACTTTAATCAATTTGAGAGTTTCCATGTTGTGAATTGGCAAAAGACGGTAACAAATTAAAATTGGCATTTACTTTTTCGACAGGTCAAGGGCGGGTGAATCAGTTGGGCGGCGTATTCATAAACGGTCGACCCTTGCCAAACCACATAAGATTGAAGATTGTCGAAATGGCAGCTGCGGGGGTGCGACCTTGTGTAATTTCCCG
>JAQGBJ010001857.1:0-20048 GCA_034698345.1 Sphaeridia pumilis
AACCTAAAGGAAGCTTCATTGAGAGGTTGGTTTAGGTTTAAGCGGCATTCTGAACAGCTGATACACAAAAGACGATGTGTCCACAAAAGGATGTAAGGTACGACTCCTCTCCCATCCCACACCACACCCACAACGAAGTGTACGCACAACCCCCAACAACGAAAAAAATACCCCTTAGGCGGCATAGAAAAAATTTCCATGACGCCACAAAATCAGAAAATCGCAAATATCCAGGAAAGGTTAGCAAATTCAGAAACGTGACCCAGTACGGACACTGAAGAAAGTGCAGCCGCTGCCGACCATGCCCCTGTTATACCCCTAATATCAATCAGCGACAAAGTTAAAAGTGCCACAAAATTTCTAACCCCATTTCAATAAGGATACCCCATCAGGATGGGGTTCCATAATAATCGGTCATAGCTGACGCCTGACGCTGTGGTTGTCGTTCACCAATTCTAAACAGCGCGTCCGGCTTGGGCTTGACTTGAATCAAAAAAACGTTTCTGTCTTATTAGAAATAACAGATTGTTAATACCAATTTTTACTCATCTTCAACGACAATATGAAATATGTTTTATGGCGTTGTAAAAAGCAAGTTTCCTGATCATATGTCCGTGGAATTGATGCAAATATTCTTTCATAATATTTTGCACTCAATTTTGTATCGTATAGTTTTAGTTACTCACATGTCTTCAGCAGGTATACATGCGTTCAAAAATCGTAGCTCTGAGCAACTTTCACCAATTAAGAAACAGAAGTTGGCTGACTATAAGAAGAGAAAGCAAAGCTAAAAATGCAAGTGGTCACCAGACTGAAAATTTCATCAGCGTTGCGAGTTGCGAAGCCGTTTCAAGTACCATATCGATTCACTTAGATTAGATATGTTTATCCACAAATGATTAATTGAATCTCAATGCAACTCACGGTTTATCTTATCTTTACACCACTACAACACCCGTGACCAAATGAGCGGCTGACAAATATACACATGTGATTCCGGTTGATCTCACTGTTATTGCTTCACCTTTAAACGTCAACCGATTTTGCTTCTGGAAATTAAAAAAAACTACAATAGCAAGTATTATGGACAGTGAGGTAGACGAGACTTCGTCCTTGTTACTGACGCCGCCCAAAAGTCGGAGTTCTTCTTCGAGGTCCTACAACAAGGTACATTACTTGATTTTGCCAATATCTCAACTCCTATAATCATATATCACTGCAAAGTAAAAGGAATACAAGAAGAACCAACGTTTTTGCAAAGTTAGGATGAACCATCACGCCGATACTTGCCGCTGGATCTCCAAGACTTTGACGGCCTTCTTGAATCCGTCGGCTCCGAAGGTCGCTTCCAAAAGTTTCTTTTGTACGGTCTCTTGTGTCCCATGGCAATAGCGGAGCCATTTTTCACCATGAATTTGTTTTTCCTCCTGTACGTCCCGGACCATTGGTGTCATGTCAACGGAAGGACAAACGAGACCGAGGCCGAGTGGCGATTTAAGCAAATTCCCAGGTACATACACACATCTCCTTCCAAATCACTCGTATTTCAGATTGCTAAAAAACTCTGCAGTTTTGCCACGTGTGGAAGTCCAGACGACATCCGAGAAGCTACATTAGCTGTGCTTTTTCAATCCAAGTTTTGTAATTTGACCGGACAGCTCGCAGGGACAGCAGTTAATCGACTGTCTGACAGCAGATTTCGTTTAAGCGACAAGTCGCTACGGTACAAGTGACAGGTTTGAAGAAAAATGGTTCTTGGAAACCTCTTCAATTGGTAACCAAACTGGGGGCAATACTTCCAAAAAATTTGTATCCAAGAAATTCACTCTCTTGAATCAAAAGCTCTTGAAATTATACACTAAACTTTTTTGCAAAAACCGTGCAAACTTTACCTCACGACCTATATCTATATTTCTTAGACCAACTTTATTGGCGTTTATCTTACTGACCTTTGCTAAAAATTGGGCCAAACTTTCTTCCTCGAGATTATTCATTCCTCATCAATTTGCTTTCTTTCTCCCCAACAGCGACCCCATCACCGGCTACGAGCAATGCATCCAATACACCAGCAGCCGAGGTATCAGTGACTGCAAACACGGTTGGGACTACGACATGACCTTTTACACTTCCACAATACCTTCGCAGTTCAATTGGGTTTGTTCGCGGGCCTCCAACGGACCTCGGGTCTTTACCATGTGGACCATCGGCAACTGTGTCGGCACTCTGATACTCGGTCGGGCTGCAGACAAGTAAACAGTTCTATCGTCTATCCAGCTATATTCCTTCACCTTTGATAGATTTAAAGGTCAGGGGTAAAATTGTCCTAAAAATATTTTTCGTCAACTTTTACTGTAGGATCGGACGGAAACCGGTGATTTTTCTGTCCCTACTCATAACCATAGTGTTTGGCGGTACGAGCCTCTTCCTGCCACAGTACTACGAATGGTACCTGGCGACAACTTTCCTTAGTGGCTTGGCGTATCCGAGTTTGACAACTTCCTTGGCACTTATAGCTTCCGAAACTTGTAGTAAAGGTACGTGTACGTATATATTTATATAGGAACATGGTATCAAACTTTACCTGCCACCTCATACAATAATCATAATCGGCTCGCCCACTCCCATGTAATCTTACCTAAAACCATACGGATGTGTCTCGTCTCTCTATAATGTTTTTGTATTCCTTCCTTCTAGATTACAGGTCTTGGGTGTTTACCTTGATATGTTTCTGCCAAATGCTGGGAAATGTCATGTTTCCAATGGCAGCCTGGGCCCTAGGAACATGGTTCCGAATCGGCCTTCTTTCCTACCTTCCTGCTCTCATCGTCCTTGGCGCCTTTTGGCCATTTCTCCCGGAAAGTCCCAGATGGCTACTGTCCATCGGCGCTTTTGATGAAGCTCACAAAGTTTTGGGCAAAATTGCAAGGAGAAATGGCAAAGTCGTCCATGGTAATGAGTTGGCTGAAGACATGCTGAGAGTCCAGCGGAATATGACGGCGGGCTCGGGGAAAAATAATGGCGAAGATGAAAAGAGCTTCTGGGTCTTGTTTAGCTCACAAGCGATGGCCAAGCATACAATATTGCTCTGTATAACATGGTAAATTTTGATTATAGAACATGGCAAATTATGGCAAAAAATCTGAAACCAAGTTAATTTAAGCAAACTTCACAATAACCAGGTCCCTGATCGGCCTGCTGTTTTATGGTCTCAATTTGAACACTCTAAATATGAATGGGAATCCGTTTTTGAACTATGTCTTGGTTGTGGGCCTGACCGATTTGCCGGCTGCCTGGATATATGGACTGCTGGTTGAGAAGATTGGACGGCGGTGGTCCCAAGTGGGCCTGCTGATTGCGGCTTCTGGAGTGTGTCTCGCTTCGTACTTTGTAGCTAGTGGCGTGAATGGAGCTGAATCCGTGGCGATTATCGTTTTGGGCATCGTTGCCAAGTATGTGAAAAACTGGGCGTTTTAAATAGACCTGAAAAACTAAAATTTAACCAGGTGTGTCGGAGTCTTAATCAAGTCGTTTGTGTGCATACAGGATACTGGTTACCATGTGCGACCTGATTATAGACCTGCAGGGGTCAGAAATGCTGCCGAATTTACTTCGGGCTACTGGCTTCGGATTGGGCAGTACACTAGCGGCGTTTTTGCAAATTTTAGCACCTTATGTTATTTTTATGGTAAGACTACTGTAAAGGTTATTTTTGGATATTGCTGCAAGCCCATAGGATCGACGCTATCGAATTCGGTCATGGAAACCATAACGGCTTGGGCATAGAAATTGGCGTTGATTGGGGTAATTTTGTGAATGTTATCATTTTTTACAGACGGACTCTTCGATGGCTATTCCGTTTTTGATATTGGCTGGGTTTGCGCTGTTGGCCGCGATGGCAGCTTCGTTTTTGCCAGAGACCAAGGGCAGGAATTTACCGGCAAACGTTCAAGAAGCGAGCTTGATTGGAAGGGGCGAGACTTTTTGGAGCTTTTTGCCCAAGAGTTTTGCATTTATTTGATAATGTTACTTGATCTGTTGACAAACTAGTTTTAATTTAAAGCTGAGAGTTCAAAAGGATTCAGTTCAGTATTTTGTGCCCATCCAATCCAGTTCAGATAGAAAGTAAATGCCAAAGTTGAATTTTTTGGAACGAAACACTGAACGCATCATCAAGGTTTTTGGATAACGAAGCATTAAAATATATTGCTTTGTTGCTCATAAGTGATCACAATGGAAAAGTTCGGGGACCAATCATTTCTTTGTGCTCCATGTTTCCTTTGAGGTTTTGATTAATGAAAATTGAAAATTTAAGGGGAGAATGAAAGTTTCTTTCAGAGGGAGAATTTTCAAACGCCGAAAACGAGCAGCAGCAATAGCCAGAGGTCCAAAGTCCAAAAATTGTGAGGGTTTGAAGTTAATCGAATGCCAAATGTCCAGGGCTGGAAATTGACACTGAAAGCGCTTGATACAGGGTTATCCGAAGAAGTTCAGAGAAGTGGGACGGACAAACGTTATGACGTTCAATGGTCTTGGCTTTGTCACCAAATATTTGTCGCTGGACATACTGGAACCCAAGGAGAAGACGTACTGATCACGTGACTGTGCCAAAAGGTATAAAAAGCGACTGAAATGACCTGAGACTTCATTCGTATTTTGGATCTTATGCAGGCCAGGCCAATACTATAAAATTTCTGTGTCGTGAAACTTCGCGGGTTGGCATTGTTTAATTCTGATTTATTAACCGGGTTTCAAGCCAAAATTAGAACTGCCCAATTCGGCAGGTAATATTTGCAGCTGAAACGACGCCGCAATCGCTCATCTGAAATCTGAAGTACACTTCAAGGAGCCTGGACAAGCAAGGTAAGTTAACGGATTTTCTGTTCATTCGTTAATTAAAAGTATCAGCTTTCTGATACGATTTCAGGAGAGGTACGACGATTTTCGCCAATGGTCCGCACTTTTACAGTTTTGACTAAATTACATTCTGATTCCCATTTTCAGATGGCCATAGGCATGATCAAACTAAAAAGCAGAGACGGTCGAATCTTCGATGTCGAAACCAAGATCGTCCAATGCTCAAAGACCATCACAGACAAGATTGCTTCACAAGAAAATGCCCAAGATTCTGGAACCATGGTAGCGATTCCCATTCCGGTATCTGGAGCTATACTGGAGAAAGTTCTACAATGGGCGGATCATCACAAGGTAAATGACTAGAGTATGAAGTATGACCGTTGCAGTTTTGGCAAATCAGTTAATCATTAAAATGATTCCTTTTTGATAACTTTGAATGTTTTTCAGGATGACGTGGTTCCGGAGCCCCAAGTTGCAGAGTTGTTGGTATCAGCTGATGGCGAATTGAGCTCCTGGGACTCGGAATATTTCGATAATATGGATAACCAAACTTTGCATCGCCTAAGATATGTAAGTAAATGCTTTTTATAAGCTCCAATACGTGCATTGAGCCTTCAATCCATCTAATTCTTGCTGATTTTGTTGATACCGTAGGCCGCTCGCCGTTTGAAAATCTCGGAGCTAGTGGACCAGATAACCAGTATTCTTGGTGACGGCGACGAGCTGGAGGATGACCAGATGGAAACTTTAATGGGATACTCTTTTACTTTTGAAGACGAGGCTCTTCTAGAGACACTTGATCAACAAAAGGAAAATTTTGTTGTCAAAATGTTAAAAGATGGGATATAACTAGGCTGTATATAAGGACATGTGATCTTGAATCAGGTCTCAAAAGCAGGGTTGGAATTTTGTCCACTTGGCCCTATTTTGGACGGACAGTGGACGGACAAAATGGGTGTGGACAAAATGGAAGGTGTCCAAAACTAGACCGTGCCTAATGCTTAAGTATAGGGGCCTATGGCATTTTGGACACTAACCCACTGTCCAAAATGGATTTTTCCATTTCGGACACTAGTTTTGGACACCCCTCATTTTGTCCAGGCCAATCCTGCTCAAAAGACAAAGAGCAGTCTGAGGTTTGAGAAGAGAAAGTTGTTACGAAAGTTATATATGTTTCTGATCGTATGTATATGCATCGATTGATAGTCAGAAGATATTAGAATTAGTATACTACAGTTTTTATCCACGGATACACTAGTAGATTTCATATACCTTGAATAAATATTCTTATATTCTTTGAAGAAGGTTACGTACAAGTGTATCAGAGTCAGAAGATAAACTGATTTTATAAAGTTTGATTTCGTTACTTCTCTTTGCACACAGTTTCTTCAGTATGTTGGCAGGTATTCCCAGTAACGCAGCTTTATTCAGGATGCATCGATTGCATATGGTTTAAAGATTCACACGTTGTTTGTAGTTAGCAGTCGGTCGAATTCACAACTGGAAGAATCATTGTGGCCGCAAACTTTCTCCCAACAAACGTTTTAGGCGTACCCATCGAGTAGCATAATGTCAGCAACTGTTTACGTTTTCAAAATCATTTGGCGGGGAACCAAAAGCATGCAGGATTTCACATGTGCAGTTATGCAGATTGAAAATATAATTCAAGTTTAAAGTTCGTTTTCGAATAAATCCGATGTAACACTAAGACAAGGCTTCTGGGAGTTATATACTTTTCTAGTACAAAATGTCAGCCGCGACTTCAGACTTGATTATACCGGAAAACGACCCAGTGCCGCCATCCAAAGTTGGGTCGGACGAAGATTTGGCCCTTAGAATGGACGGAAGTAGTCTGAAAAGTCCTGACCACGAAGGGCCGGTTCTGGAAGTGATTGCAGAAACATGTACGGAAGTTGAAATAACACAAGGAGTAGTAGACCCTGAGCCGATGGAATCGCTAGACGTTCAGCTTCAGGAATCTTCAGCTACAGAATCCGGGACAATCGATTCGATACAAGTTGAAGACGCAACTGTGATGCAGGTTGAAGTTGAAGAAGTAACAGAGACGGGGCCTTATTACTGGCCATTTGACTGGACGGATGGATTCAAACCGGTGGTATTCTCCGAAAATGCGAAAGAAGAGTTTTTAGATTCGAATTTCCTGAAGGGGTGTAAATGGTAGCTCAAAAACATTTTAAAGATTTGCTTGAAAGAGTGTAATGTAGCATTATTTCTATTTCTAGGGCACCTGATGGAAGCTGTCTATTGACAAACTCTGATGACAGCAAACTTCGGATATTTAATTTTCCGGCTAACGTCAGCAGTATCGAGGACTGGAACACAATATCTGAGGGTTTCACTGATATAGATAGAACATGGACATCAGCTCTGTCAGTTAAAGAAGGTGGTACTATCTACGATTTTTGTTGGTATCCTCATGCTACTACTGCAGATCCTGCTACTTCTTGGTGAGCTAATTCAGGCAGTACAGATCGTATTAGTGACAAAGGATAAAGTTCATAATTTTATTTCAGTTTTGGTTCTGTGTTTCAGTTTTTTATCAACATCCAAAGATACTCCTATTCACCTTTGGGATGCCTTGTATGGGAACCTTCGAGCGACTTACTTGGCTTACAACTAGTAAGTTCTCAGACAGCTTTGATGTTGTTTCTGGTAAATTATACTATTATAAAGTTCTGGTTCTCTAGTGCCGACGAGCCCATTGCAGCCTACAGCGTTGCTTTCGACCCTACTGGAGAGTATATTTACTGTGGCTACGAGAAGTGTATCAGAATTTTCAACACCAATCTGCCTGGGCGAAATTGTTCCGTCATCTACTTAAATAAGTCACCGTTACCTGACCTCAGACTTCATGGAATCATTTCATGTATCGCTTTCAATTCCGCTTGGAATAATGTCTACGCTTGTGGGACGTACAGACGACATATCGGACTGTACATGGAGGATGGGACAATGATATGCAATCTTGAAAAACATACTGGCGGTGTTACCAGCTTGGTGTTCAGCAGAGATGGGACAAAATTGTACTCAGGAGCCAGAGCCGTAAGTCGTTTTGAAAAACCGTTCTAGAATGTTCCTGAATCTGAACTAAACACCGATTGGTTATACTATTTTTAGGATTCCAAGTTGATTTGTTGGGACCTTAGAAACACGGGCTCAGAATACAGCGTCTACGATCGGGCTGTAGACACTCAACAGCGTATCTCCTTCGAGCTGACTACGGATGACCGACATTTGATCTCTGGTGGGACTGATGGAATCGTCCGAGTGTGGGATACTATTTTAGGAGGAACAGAGCCTTACAGACTGATTGGCGCGGATACCTGCATTAATGGTGTTAGGTAAGTCGTGTTTTAAAACCTTATGTGCAAACTGCTCGTTACATCAATCTTCATTCATGTCAGATCAATTCTCATCCGTTAATTTGTAATCCACAGCTTGAATCCTTACGTCCCAGTTCTAGCAACAACTTCGGGAAAGCGGCATGTACCTCCTGTGAATGAAGAAGGTTCATCAGACAATGAAGATGAAATATTTGATTTTACTCCACCGGCTAGAAATAGTTCGGTTCGGTTATGGAAAGTTTAGATCTATAGTTTTTGTATTTTGTAAACCAAATGTGTGAAAAAAGAGTATGCCTATATCGTAAATGGTATTTTCAACGTTGTTTTGAAATGACTGGCTGTATTTGGCTCGAAACTTGCAGTTACTGAGGCTAATTCTTTAAAAGTTGCAGATTAAATAGCCTTCGGATGTTTTTGGTCCAAAAGTAAGCATCTTCATCATCACGAGCGCCTAAACCCTGCGACCGTAATTCAAACTGAAATCCCAAACAAAAGTGTTTCCCTCGGATGCGGCTTCCACTTCCACTGCATCTCGCAAAATAAAGCATCAACATTGAACGTGAATTTCGAACTTGAAATGATGCTCAAAGTCAGATCTTCAGCTTGTTTTTTTACATTCATGTGTTAAAGTCAAACCATTTTGAAAGGAAGGTTTGCCAATTTCATTCGGCTCGATTTGATTGTGAAATCATAAAACAGGTAAACATTCTTAGTTGCTTTCTGGGTATATAGTCATTAGCGGTTTGATGATTTACTGCTGCTAACGAATGGTTAGTTTGAACATAGTTGCACTCTAACCAACCGTATTCTTGTTTTCAGTTGAAAATGTCTGATAACGGTTCTACTCCAAAACAAGCCTACACCCGGGGGACCCCGGTTTTCGCGAAAATGAAGGGATACCCTTACTGGCCTGCTCAAGTACGAAAATCAATGGCATTTGATCTGATTTGAATGGTCAGAAGTATTTGAGTGTGACTGATCCCAGAATAAACTTTGATTGACGTTTCTAGATCATTGAAAGATTGCCAGGAAAAGAAGAAAAGTACCTTCTGATATTCTATGGAAGCCATGATACGCAAGTGCTCCGACTTTTGGGCAATGTAGATTCGCCATGTTCAGAATTCTTCTAGTTCTAATCTTCTTTATTTATTTTATGATTGCAGAGCTCAAATCAAAGCTGCCCAGATCAACCCATACAATGAAACTACATTGACAAAGCATGGGAAACCTTCAAAACCTCAGGCGTCCTTCTTGGCTGCTCTGGAGGAAGTTGCGAGTAACATGGATCTCCTGGAAATAGCTGCACAACCTGATCCTACGGAGCCCGTAAGGATAATTTACAAATACTGCAACATTCAGTTTGGTGTTTTGCGCAATTTAAATAACATGTTTGTACAATTGTAGATAATTGCTACCGGTACCACCTCTGTTGAGAGTGAAGGAGACTTGCAGATAGACGAAGGCCCACCACTTCTGACGAAGGAAACGGCTGCAAAAGAACCAGTTAAAGAGGTTTGTTTAAGCAGTGTAAACTTCATAGGGTATGATTGGTCAGTGGTGTCAATCAACCGAGACAATCTCGTAGATGCGATATTCAATCTTTTTTTGATTCTGCAGCTACGCTTATGCATATAATCATTGTAATCAGTGATGCGATACCGAATATCCACTGGGTTACAATTCAAACCTAGTTAATAACATTTTTTAAACCATGTCAGCTTCTCAAAAGATAGTCTAGGTTCAACTTCTTGTGTTTTATTTATGCATCTCATGCAGGCCATTAATCTTGGCGTTTTTGTTTTGATAATAACTTTTATGTGCCTTTGATTCCAGCAGGTTGCTGCAGTTAAACCGCTACCTGCTGCACGACGGCTCAGCAAATCGCAGAAGAGAGATTCCCTTAGCAGTATTAATGTACCCAGCCCTGATTCCGGCTCATCCACTCCAGTTTCTTCTACACCAGAAATCGTGAGCCGAAGTGGAAGGAAAATCAAGCCAAAGCGCTTTGCTGATGATGAGATAGGATCTCCTGCTACAACGCTTCAAAAAGCTGGCATGAAAGCGGCTCAAGATGAAGGCACAAGTACTCCACCAGTTTCAAAGCGGGCGAAAAGGAAAAGTAGTACAGCGTCAGCTGCTACTCCGGCTGAGGTTAGACGAATGTCTTATTTTTACTTGAGCGTACGTGAATTTAAGAAGAATATAAGTTTCAATTTGAATTTAGGACTTGGTATCACCGTCAGTTGAAGCCGCTTCACTCCCAGATGCAGCTGAAGCAGTACCCAAAGAAGTGAAAAAAACACCAGTGGTCAAACAAAAGCAAAAGGGAAAAGGAGATACGAAGAAGCTCTCAACCCCGGTATCATCGGGGCCCACTAGGAAGCAGCAGGCTCGAGTACCAACTGAAACTCCGAAATCTAGGGTTTCTCCTGAAACGGTGGAAGCAGACAAATCTGCTGGCGATAATGTGTTGGATATAGCGGAACCTGAAGAAGACTTGAAGGTAGACACTAATGGGGATCTCGGTAGTGTAACAGAGACAGAGCTGAATCCAGTCAATGATGTGAAACTTGACAAACACGAAATGTTGGAGAGTAAGTAGAAAGCTTACTAAATTGAAGACTGTAAAGTCGCTGTGTTTGTATCAACTGATTTCTTTAATTGCAGCTACTGGGAAGTCCACGCGCGTTAGGTTGGGGATCAGTAAAGATGTTTCAGTGGAGATCGTACATGACCATGATAGACCTGATTTTTCGGTAAGTCAAGCTTTAATAAACATACGAAGGCATTCGAAAAAAATATTGACAGCATTCGGGATACCGCAGACTCAAGATGCCCAAGTTGAATGGGATCTAATGACAGCAAAGAACCTCATCAAAATGCAAGAAACAATGGAAACGACAGATCCTGCAACAGCTGAATTGTTGAATCTCTTGGCCACCATGGTCGAGCAGAAGGAAGCAGATTTATTGAAAGCAGATGAAAAGGCAGCACGAGACTACAGAAATCATCGACTCGCGTATGTGCACTTCTGACACTGAATGATTCCAGTTCAGGGAATTTTCATAAAAAGTTTTGTCTTTACAGGATTTTGCGCATGGAAGGAGAAGTAATCGAAATAATTGGGGACATCATAAATAGTTTGACTTCAAGATCAGCTGACTGTGACCGTACTTTAGAACTTTTAGATAGATTGTCGAACCACGAACTTACTCGTTTGACACTCAAGAAGAATCCAGAAGTTGTTGAAATTGTTCGAAAGGTATGTCATAATACGGATTCTTTTGTGTTGATGTTACATTCGTGCAGATTATGTTTTCAACTCACCATATTATACTTACAGCTGCAGCGTTACGGCGGGAACGCCGCCGAATGGGGACTTTCAGATAATGAAAAGGTAAAGTTGACAACAGTCCGTAATGTAAAATTCTTGAAACGTGATCTGAATTATGTTCTGAAAGAATTCTAATGAATCGTTATCATTATAGGCCGATTTCGACGAAAAGAGTTATGCCATAAGAGTGAAAGCACGAAGCCTGTACAACAACTTCAAAACAATTTTCGGTTTAGCGCCAGATAGCAAAGAGTTCCCAAAAGTCTATACAACAGAGCTTCTCAAGTTCAGAAAGTATTGTGAGAATTTATCGGCTCAAGATAGACTCAATATTGCAGATGAACCCGGTAAAGAGCAATGCCAAAACTTCATTCATAACATGTAAAAGTGGGAAAGTAAATGACGGGTATTTATATATTTCGCAGGTGATTCAACCTCGACGTTCTCCCTAAAAACAGTGCAAGCATCTGCATGAAATCAACAAGTTGTAGTTGAGTTTCCAGATGATACACACTGCAGTTAATATCACACAAAAGCTTCTGAAAATATTTTTGTTAGTTCTAAACACAATAGAAAGTTGCGTTGAGGTCCCCTTATTTTTTTGATTAATAGTTTATATCACAGTTCTCAGTGAACTTCTCACAGCTTTTTACTTGTAAAATACCCAAAGGGTTACAAATATTACTTTTAGAAATGACTCTCGATTGCTTTTGAGTCATAAGTTATGACCGCTAAATGACATAAACGTTTGCTTAAGTACCAGTGTTATTGTTAGCAAAAATTATAATAAATTACAGAATCCTGTACTGATCAGCTCATTAGCTTGAGATTAATGAAGATACGGAACGCCTTTCTTCCAAACGGATAAATTAGCAGTGAATCAAACCCATGGATGAATACCATGTACTTTCAATCTTGAAAACAATTTAGATTTGAATCGCTCCAATGTTTTTATTCCAACATTGCCTCAAGCTGAAGTTAAAGCCGCTTTAAAAAGGTCGGTACATTTTTGTCAGTATCTTTGTGCAATGTCACATTTGCCATTCTTGGTCCCTTCAGACACCCTCAGGTTTTTCCTTTTAACGCTTTCTGTTAAGCTGTCCAACTTCGCAAAATCAGTATACTTCATTGGTTTCATGCTGCAGCAGAAGCGTAGCGGGCACCTGTCAGCGCCATTAAGAAATGTGAACGGAAGGTCGCATGTCAAGTTACATGTCATTTGAAATTGGAACTTACTTGACTTTCCCTGGTCCATTTTCCTTGATGTAATTTCGTATAGATTGCTCATCAAACACATGGCGACAGTGTATATTCCGGACAGGATTTTCAATAGGCCTTTTAGTCAACGGATCAATGTTTGGCAGCATCAGCTCCTCGTCCGAAGCTTCATCAGATTCCGTTTCAGTACCTTCATTTTGAGCCGCCACAGCATCAGATCCAGTTTCCTTTGGTTTCTCATAATCACATGAATCAGTCCCTCCAGCAACCTGTTCCTCCAGCATCCTGAATTCCGGCAGGGACTTCAAATTCTCACATGTCCAAGCATCCTCAAATTCTCTCATTTTGTTCTGAAGAGCCTACAAGCTTTAAATGGTAAGCCAGCAGCCAATTTTCAAACTTTCTCAAGCATTCCCTCTTTTGATCAACGAGTACCTTTTGCAGCTTTTTCACCAAAGCATTCATATCATCCTTGCTTTCTTTTGGTTTGAAGAGCATTTCTTGCGGTTGCGGTACTTCCAGATTCAGATCTTCGTCTGCAGATTCCAGCTCCAGCTCATCCACAACCTCAGCAGCCAGCCTCGGGATCCGTTTCAACATTTGTTCTGACTTCAGCATCTGCGACGTCCACTCTTCAAGGCTCTGGCGCATTTTCTTCTTTTCGGTACCTGCAAATTGTTTATCATGATTTGACGACATAATCGCATGTTTTCATTTTCGCAGCCGGTGCCAATTTCTACAGTATGGACTAATGTCACGCAATGTACCTGCGGAATGCCCAAGAATAACTCTACACCACACCACCGTACTTCAGTCAACCTACACCAGCTTGAGCGTTCCAGTTCTCGTCTCTCTGGTCCTCCACTGCCACTACTGACCTACATGGCTTCCGGCCAAGTTCTCGCCTGAAATACTGACCCAATTGCTGCATAAATCGGCGGAATCCTCTTCAGGTACACGATGAAGGATTATTCCTCCAGGAAGGAAAATTATTCAATCAGCCTTCTTCTTGTTTTTATCCTGATCAGTCAGAGCCAGAGCTCTATTGTGTTCATTTGGAGTGTTCCGGCGTTTGCAAGAGACCTTGCTCGCCGTATTGACCATGATGAATATTTTATGCCTCCAAGAAAGTATCGAACCGGAACGATATCGCTTGTTCTACTACACTGTTTCAGACACTTCCATTAGTTCATACAATACTTTCTATACGGTTGCTTTACGTTTCCTCTCCCTTTGACCTTGAATTCAGAACGGATGTACGTAATATACCTCGGCTGACGTTTCCTGACGTCCTCATTCTATCGTAAGCAAAAAATGTAGCCTGTATACTTCAGAAACTGCCCTTCTTGCAGATCCTCAGAAGCCTGCATTCTGCATTAACAAGACATGCAACAACAACTGCACAAAATTACCTGGTCGCTCCAGTAAACACCTAATTAGCCCAACTTTCTGAGAATAAGAAATGAAACCAGAAATAGGAACAATTGAACGGACTGCAACCTGCGACCTACGACAGTAAACTTCGTTGCTCAACAGACGGATGAAGCCGCTTTCTCGCTCATACTTGGAGACCGCCGTGAGCAAACAAGATAGAATATCGCCCGAATACCATAACACTTTGCCATACCCAACCATGGGAAGAAGCCTTCGGGAAAGTGTAGAAAGTACACAGGAAAAACATACCACTTGAGCACTTTTCCATGCAGTCTTTTGCATGCTTCGTGATGGTTCGCAAGCCGGACTCCAAGCTGTAGAGCATTCCGTTGGATTCAGCCATCTCAGCGTTTTCATCGTCTTCGTTGCTAATATTATCGGGATCTTGAGCCGTGTCGATAGTGGAAGTAGTGCACCGGCTAACAGAAGTTCCAAGTGGCCCTTCTTCTGGATCAGTGCCCACAGACTTGTTAACAACGTCAACGCTGTCACCTGTGGCACCTACAGCGGTTGAAGTGGTTTCACCAGCTTCTACTTCAGGTTGTTTGACTTCAAAAGTGCAATAAGTGCACTTCGACTTTGGCAACTGCTGTACTTGCTCTGATTGTGTACCAGTTGTAGTGGTGTCGCCAACTTGGAACTTGCTATCTTCGATCGACATTTTCAAAATAGTGTCACGATTCATAGATGGCGATGGAGATGGACGAACCCGGAAGAAGAACAGACACCGGATGAATTATTATTGCGTTGGAAAAATCCAGGCGAAACAGACATTCAGGTAAAAAGCATTGTTTGTGTATCGATTACGCCGCTTTACGTTTTGAATCTCTGTGTCGTATCGACCTAACAACAACATGATGATCAATGGTGATCAGTGATCAAGTTTGAATTGTATATCGTCGTCAGATTGTGGGGCTTCAAGTCCAGAGATTTTAACATACAGTTTAGAAAAATCCAATTGGCAATTTTTTCTCTAAAATTTTTCACCACGACGTCACTTCATGACCAATTGTCCACTGACGTCAGCAGAATTTTAAATTCTTCTGCTATGTATTTTATATCCTGTAGGCTAATAGCTAAGGCAGTCGATCGGCAATCAACTCAAGAGAAAATAGAGGTAGATTAGCAAAATTGAGGTGCTCTAAACGCCCTGCATTTAGCCGGTTTACATTTATTCTCCCTCTGAACGTTCGCTATATATTTAAACACATGGCAAAAACGTGAGAACACGGCTCGGACAGGTGCCACAAGGCAATCAATACAGGTAAAAGAAAGAAAGCAAGCAACAACAACCCAACAACGTTTTGTACGCCTATCAGCTAATGGCAAAGGGGGAGAATATAGAAGACTTGTGGAAAGCTATTTGCTCCTTGCGTTCAAAACACAATTGCTCCATGGTAACCATGGCAATGAATGCCAAAACATTCCATGTTTTGTATTATACAAAGCTAGTGATGTAATGGGCTTTAGTACGCAAACCGAGGTGGAATAGAGCGCATCTGTATTATTGGCGTTCTGAAACTTTTCAAGTTGTGCAACTGACTGAGGCCGCAGTGAAGCCTGAAGTTGATATTTTTGTAGGCCACAAGTTCAAACTTTCCGGGTGCTTGCAATACATTTAGCCCATTTGGCCTTACAAGGCCTTGAAATAAAACTTGAAAAACAATAATAGGAAAAAAACTGTTCAACCTGGAACGCTACCGAATGTTCTCGCTAAAGCCTACTTGGCCTTCGTGGTTAGTGCCCAAGAATAGCAAAGACTATGACTTCGACACGGTACCCGGTCGGGTTGCAGCTGGATAAAGTACATTTGTTAAGCGGAAAGGTGAAGCAACAGCCAAAAAATCCCAGGACCAGTAATAATAGTGCAAATAGTAGCTTGAGCAGCAGCGGCGCTATTGCCCGGTGCCCGCCTTCGCCGTCCCTTACATACACCGAATCTGACGTTGAAGAGGAACCTAGTTCTGAAGGTCAATTTTTTTAAATCATTTTTGATGTCATTGTCGATACACACAGGTGTTTAAATTTAGATCCTCACCCAGGGTACTTCAGGTTGAGCCTGCGAGGCCAATAGTTGGTCCCACCTGAAGTGAAGGCTTCCTTCTTCCGATCCTGGAACTTTTCAAAAGGGAACAAAATAACAAAACGTCCATCTCATAGTTTCCTCTGATCATATCGCTCATAATACTTTCTCTCACAGCCACTTTTAATCAATAATGCATGCAGACCTTCGTGACTGCTGATTTTTGTAGGCCTATTACGTACTGTGTATTCACAGTTTTTATTATGAGTCAGGCACATAATCTAATAACAAAAACGCAAAGGAAGGAAGGAAGCAAATTGGAAACGTGTCCCCGAGGGTCACCTCAAGTTCCGATTGCTCAATAATAAAAAAGATACAATTTTTAAACCACAGATCAAAGGCTCAAGAACAGGTGCAGGTGCATGGAGGTTCTCCTACATATTCCACGATACAAACCGCGAGCGGAAACAATATATAATTTTGATAGCAAAAATAGTGGCTTCAGGTAAATTAACCTGATGATTTCCTTCGTGTCTTTCCAGATATCCAAGAGTTTGCTAGACGAATAGGCCTCGACCCGGCGAGCGAGCCCCATTTGTTGCACCTGGCTCGAAGTGGCCTTTTGGAAAAATTACCTCCGGAGTGGAAACCTTGGTAAGGAAGGATACGATACAAAGATCAACATGTTTCATATACGCAACAAGGGCATCAATTTGCGGTTTCGCAACGCACAGTCTCGTCGTAAATTACCTTGTGATTATTTAATCTTGCCTCCATTTACAGCAAAGACCCCCAACGAAACGTCTGGTTCTACTACAACACCGAAACCCGCAAGTCCCAGTGGGAGCATCCCCTGGACGCAGTCTACAAGCAAAGAGTCATTGAAGCTAGAACTGAGCACGCCATGAATCGACTTCAAACCTTTGATCTCTCAGCAGCGCCCAAACCTGCTCTCAAAAGCCTGCCGCCCTTGAAGAAAGGTGGCGGCGGCCTCGCGCCGCTTGGGCCACTTCATCAACCGCTCTCAAGTAATAAACCGCCGCCTTTGGGCCCGCTCCTCCGCAACACCATCAGCTTTAGCAGTAGTGAAGATTTGAGTCAAGGATCTTCGGGATTGATGGCGGGACCTTTGTACAGGAAATCTGATGGCCTTCGCCCATTGGATCTGCTGGGAGAATCGGGCGGAGGAGGTGGAATGAGAAAATCGGCGTCCAGCGGCGAGCTTCTAAATGGTAGTACAAACGGCAAGCCCATGGCTTTAACGAAGCAGAAGGTATCGATGGACGGCGGTGGGCAGATGGGTCCTGCAAAGAAGTCCGGTCTTACGTTAACAGGTGAGCCATTTAAAGGCAGGGCTTTTGAACGTTGCTGAATTGTTCAAAAAACTGCGGATCTATTCCAGGAGCTGGAGCCAGCTTCCTCAAAAGTGCCAACAAACCACCCTCCACAGCAGCTGAAAATGGACCAAGTGAGCCCTCGCCCACTTCCAAATCGGCTGTCGACCTGAGGAAATCCTCCCTTTCAGACGAAGACAATAACAGCAAGTTTTTTAGATCTCAAGTACCTGACGACGACGACGAAGAAGACGAAAATGGATCAGAAATCGGTTTCAAGAAACCAGCAGCTCCACTACCTGGACCACTGGAGAAGAAACCACTCAAAAGTATTCTAACGAATTCTAACTCGAGACTAGATCTTAGCTCTTCGAATTCTAAATCTTCTTTGTGGGATATTAACCCTAGTGAACTAACTGGTACTTGACTTTCTCTTTCCAAAACTTCTTGTTTGCTGCTCCTCGATCGAAGCTGTTCTGTTCTATGCCCTGTACCTAAAATTAAAGTTCTAGATTTTAGGTAATTTAATAAGAGATTTGGCTTATTTACAGCAGATCCAGAACAAAATCTGTGGTCAAATCTGAACTCTGATTCTGGCTTGCGCAAGAAACCTAATGTCAAGTTTGATCTCGAAGACCCGAAGTTGACGTTCGAATTTGATCGCGACGAGTCTGTAAGCTTCTAGCCTGGAATCCAAAACATTTTTGGTTCAACAGCAAAAGTATAATAAATGTTTTTTCTTGTGTTTCAGGACGAAGAGAACGAATCTGAAAAATCAGAGTCAGCCACTTCAGAAGACGACGACGATGATGAAGACGAGGAAGAATATGACCACGATCGATATTCTGCAACGCCGGATAGCAGGCCCAAATCTGCCGCAAGCTCCGCCGCGTCTATCGTTCCTGATAGAGCAGTTAGTGGGCTCAACAGAATTCCAATGGCCGCCACTGTTCCCATGGTAAGACAATTGTTTTTTTAACGGTATTTAACAGGTATATTGAGGAATAATTTCTAATTTTTAAACAGGCCAAACCTGCATCAGAGCCTTCTGATCCAGTGCTTGACCGAGCTGCAGTCAAAGACAACGCCGAGAAGCAAATTCAAGAGTACAAAGCCAAAATCCAAGAGGACCAACGCGAAAAACAGAGACAGCTTCAAGCAGAAATGGAATCAAAAGTGTCTCATTTCAAAACTGAACTTGAGGCAACGATCCAACGAACCAAAGACCAGTTCGAAGAGCACAAGCGATCTGAAATCGACAAAGCAAGATCCAGAATGGAGACCACTCTTTCTACAGATCTGGAGAGGATTCGGCGTGATTTTTCTGACAAACTGGAACTAAAGAAGGTTGAGTTACAGAGGGAACATGAGAAGGTATTTTTTTGGGAAAATCCTCAGGTCGTAATAGTGTCTCAAAGTTCTTTTTAATCATTAAAGTTTCTATTTATTTGCAGGCTGTTGACAACCTCAAGTCCCAGAACCAAACCAAGATCCAGGACCTGTACTCAGACCCGAGGCTGGCTCAAGCAGAACGAGACTACGAAATCCAATTGTCAGAGGAAATAAGAAAGATCAAGTCCACAATGGATTTGCAGCATCGAAAGCAGATTGAGGACCTCAAGACGTTACATCGACAGACGATCGAAAATCTGAAGCTTGAATTCCAGGCTGAGGTCAGAGACGTTATATATTTTAAATAATGCTTCGAAGATTTTTGAGGTATCTAAATTGCTGCTAAAATTATTTTTACAGGAAGAGAAGATTCGAAGCGAGAACGCTCAGCTGATCACCGAAATGCTATCCAAGTTTGAGCAAGATAAGCAGTCTTTGATAGAGTCATTCCAAGCAGAGCAAGAGAAGATCAGACAAGATTTTTCGAGCAAAGCTGTTCAACTCACTCAAGAATTCACCAGGAACTTCAACCAGCTTCGCCAAGACCTGCAAGGGAGAATGGACAGCATGAAGGCAGAAAGCGGAAGCATTCCAACTCCAATGGCTTCCAATAATCTCCATGCTCAAGCCATGGACAAAGCTGAATCTCTATCCAAAGAACTTGCTGAAATGCGGCAAAAGTACACGAGTCTCGAACAGAAGTATATGAGCTTGAACAAACGAATTTCTTCTCACCCCAATCATCAAAGTCAACCTACTGTCATTGTGGTCCCCAATCCCAGTACTGACGACTCCTTCCCAGTCCACTATCCAACTGGACTTGTTGAAGACCTCAACAACACCATAGATTCTGGGGCTGCAGAATCCGACTCGTCCTTCAGTTCCTCAATATCTGGTCGAGGAGTCGAAGCTTCTACAAATGGGAAAAATAATACTTCAGAACACTCCGCAAATGCCACTTCCAACCCTGACGTCTTAACAAAGGCGCTTTCTGTACTCGACGAGCTTAAGAACCAAATCAGCGAATTGAAGCACGAGCAGCAGAAAATACGTCAGCAGCCTCAAATAGTCCCTGCTGAACGACCACTGACTGC
>JAQGBJ010001858.1:0-20040 GCA_034698345.1 Sphaeridia pumilis
AAGTTGTTGGAGCAAGAAGAAGACGAAGAAGATAACAACGGGACTGAAGCTGAGGATTCTAGGGAAAGCGACAGCAATCACGCTCAGGGATTCATTCCAAATGAAGAACTGGAATGATCAGTGCACGTGTTCAGGTATAGATTATGTGTCAGTCAGGCCGGGGAAGAAGCTAGAGGGGCAAGTGTTTTGTTAGCATTACAGAATTCTAGAAAATAGAATAGGGTTTGTGCGTGAACTTGATGCTGGGTCATCGGCTTAAATATTACGTCTATAAGTCTTACCTTCGAGTACTTTTTGAATATGTTGGTGCAGCGAGAATATAGTTGTAGCCTCCAAGGACTTGTTTTTCTGGAAATTAATCTAAAGGGAATAAATAACTTTATAATCTGATTAGGAACTATGGCTTTCAACTCATTGCAAGTTTACTGCCAGTTAGCAGGCCTCTATAAAAAGACGCTTTGATGATGGAGATTCAGATTGACTTGAGACTTCACCTGAAAGCGTCTAAAAAACCTTTCACTCGCTTCCTCAATTAGACTCATCAGCTTGGACTTGGTTTTTATCGCCGAAATGGATCGTACGGAACCTAACAAAGTTGTTCACTCAAGTGAGAGTACGTATATAATTTTGAACCGCTTACGTATAATTTTCTGAAAAGCTGGCACTGAGGTTAGATTCGTTTTTGTATTTCAACATATCCTTGTGTTCTTACAGACATAGTGCCTCCACCGTGCCCTCTTTGCGACACTCCTATGGCGGACACCGGACCTCACAGAAGAACTTGGGACTACAATTGCCCTTTCCGCCATTGCTGCTGTTGGCGGTGCCAGACGAGGATGCCACATTTGCCTGATTGCCCGGTATGCTACTGGAAGCTTGAGGAATAACGCTCTACGTGTGTGATTGCGATTCTGCTGAAAAAAGGTAATTTCCGAATGATGTGCGAATGTTTCATGTGTATAATATGTATAATACTAAAGATGGTTTGATTGTTGGCTTGAACCACGTCTAATATACTTTTCTGTTTCTGTTGATTGCAGGCCATCGAACGTTTGCTTCTCTCCATCCACTTCCAAGATCCTCAATGTTTCCAAGTTTCAAAGTGTCTTCCATTGTTCTGTTGTTGTATGTATAGGTTATTTGTTTGTGCTAGATTGTACATTGATTGTTTATGTTTTCATAGTTCGAAGCTATTTTAATAAAAACGGTTCCAACTGAAGCTTGACCATCGAGTTCGATTCTGTGCTTTCTATGGTAGGGTAAAGGTAGCGGCGAGTTCGAAGATGTTCGCTTTCTTCTGTAGTTTTGAAGGCTTGCATAATGTGTATTTCTCGATCGCATCTATGATCTAGTGATTTTTGAGTATTTCTATAAATATTTTAGGTCAAGCTTAAACGCTACGTTATTGTTTTCCGTTCATCAATCAACATCAACGTTTAATTTTAATCTGCGGTCTGTTTATTGGTAAGCACAGCTTCATCGATGTAAAATATTGATAGCATTCAGAATTCAGACCTAAACTTCGATTGGGCATTGAAAACCGTCACGATTTGAGGTTCTACAATCTAAAAGATAATGATGTTGGCGACAGATAGATATGAATTGAAGTCGGATAGTTGAACTCATTCTTGCCGTAAAGCTTCAAGGAATGCGAGGAAATTGGAAATTGAGGTTTGGCGCTTACTTCTGATTTCGACATTTGTTAATTTCAAACCTGAATGTTACAGACATTTTCTGGCCGGCCCCTGAAGGGAAAGCAACGTCAGATCAAAATGGATGCGCGCCGTTTGTCGTAAGTTTGTCATTGACGACTTCTTTGGCAATATATTCTCATTCTCATTGGTTGCTAATTTCAATTTTCTTTTGTAGCACGGCGGGTGAGAGCTACTATCAGACGCTCGGATTGCAGAAGACAGCCACACCTGAAGAAATCAAGAAGACCTACAGAAAGTTAGCACTGCAGTTCCATCCAGACAAGAACCCGAATAACCCAGAAGCTGCCGACAAGGTGTGTAATTGTAATCACGTCCACCGTATTGTGATGATTTCCTTCCGATCAACCAGCCAGTTTGAACTTATACTGGTTTTGAATTTTATTGCAGTTTAAAGAAATCAATCAAGCTCATACGATACTGTCAGACGCAACTAAGAAGAAAATCTACGACAGTTATGGGTCTTTCGGTCTTTACATAGCGGATCAGTTCGGCGAGCAGAATGTGTCCACGTACTTTATGCTGACATCGAAATGGGCGAAGGCTATGTTCTGTATTGGTGCTATAATAACGGGCTGTTATTGCTGTTGCTGCTTCTGTTGCTGTTGTAATTGTTGTTGCGGAAAGTGCAAACCGGCTATGCCAGAAGAAGAAAACCCGGACTACTTTACATTTGTAAGTTTCAAATTTCGCAAATCTCAATTTGATCCTGTTCAAAGAGCAATTTTTCGATAGAGCTTTTGTTTTTGTCGTTCGCAGGAAGAAAATGAAGACGGTCAACCACAATTGTCCCGGGCAACATCCCCGAACGGTAGTAATGGTGCCGGTGCCAGTGGAACTCCGATTGTGATCACAGCTCAGCCAACTTCACCTTCTACTGATGAAACGACGAACTTGACTGCTAGTCCAAGCCCGCCATCGTACACCAAGTAATGAATGGAATGCACTCTTGATGGTCTGTAAACTGTTCTTGCAAAACTTAATTTACTGCATACTTCTATGACTTCAAAATGCAGAGTTTCAGATAAGTCCCAGTGATTTAGATGTTTTCGTTATTCAGAGGCAATGTTCATTTCAATTAAGTTAATTTGTGTCGGATGTCGGATTATTGTATGATGAAAGTATGTATCTTAATTTTGAGAGAAGACCACGATTGAAGTATATCATATGCAGAGCTAGTTGGTTTTCATGTTAATACAGTATTCCTGTGATCCTGTAACGTAATTAGGATTTTTCTTGATGAAACTTCAAATCTTACGCTTGACATCTGAAGAAGATGGATAGATAAAATACGTCGGATATTGTAACTCTTGAGCCTTGTGCCGTAGTATCCACATCCGCACGTCAATGAAACGTAAACAATAATGTGAAATCCGCTCCGATAATTAACGCCTTTGTTCGATTGATTGTTATAGAGACTAATCATTCCATGTACGCCTTTAAAGTTACAAATTTCAGCTTCAGGTAGCAGGGTATTGTAGTATATGATCATTAGAGATCCTTCCGTTTTTCTTTGTCCTACGGCATGGGCATGACAGTGTTACATATATGCGTTATCATTGTGAACTGAGATGGTCAGTGTCCAGACTGTGAAGTACAGTACTCGCTCTAGCTTAATGTATATTACGCTCAAGTTCTAGAAGGACGTAAACATGCGATAGAGCAGCTAGAGTTAAAGGTCACTCACGTATTTTAAGAAATTTTCACTTGCATGACTGATGAACTTGAACTACTGCCGGTACAGTAACTTCTAGCATTCAGAGTATTTGTAAAACAGTTTTAGCATTTATACACTACTTTATTAAGATGTAATAAACACAATTAAGGACCTACGAAAACGGAAGCTTACTCGATTTCAGCATAGCATTTGTACAACACATGCAGTTCTATGAAAAATCTAGCAAACGGAGATGGACTAAAGGAAGGAATTAATATACTTTGTTGCACGTCAAGGTACTTTTAAACTCTTTGAGTCTCACGGCTTGTTTACAGGCTAAAACTATCTCTAGAGTTTTGTATAAGTTTTGCAGATTCATGTGATGTGCTTGTTCTGAAGGATACACGGAAAAACGTCAAGGAGTCAATGGAGCTTCCACGGCTGAATTTCTGCGAATTGTGGTGGTGGTTGCATTATAAGAGCTTCGTCGCTTCGTGTACGTATAAGTCTTTATGTTGAAGTTATTTTGATGCATTCAGTGACATATCCTCTGTGTCATTTCAGCAAGCGGTTCTAATTCCTTAGCGCTAACTAGTTGAAACTCCATGATGAAGTAGTAAAAGTGTTTGTAGCATGTGTTTACATGGGCTTCCTGAAACAGATGGAACATTGTATTCAGATTGATGCATATGATTGACTTTAGATGCAGTCTGGTTATTTCACTTACAGCACCCAAGGCGACTATCCGGTCGAAGTGATGAATGTAAACATGGACAAAAACCCTGAACAACCTAGTCAAAATCTTCTTGCAGATGGTCATGAAGTTCTTTGGAAATGAAGACGAAGTCATAGTGGGGAACATAGATTCATTGTTGATTTGCGATTCGATCCATTCCATCAGACACGTAACATACTGAGGAGCTGGGAGTTTTGTAGGCTTTCTGAAAGTTAAAATGAAGAGACATTTAGAAAATTTCTGTTTTGCAGGTTGTGTAATTGTGAACGAGTCAATTTGTTCAAGGTTTTCGTACTTGTACATGGGGTTTGTTGGATCACACCAGAGGTATTCATACTTGGGTCCTCCAGACATTGTCGGACAGGATTTGTCCGTGCAGTAGTCTATTACTGTTCCGTAGATTAGGTTGACTCGGTTGAAGAAGTCGACGACTGTCAATGATAACACGTTCAAAACATTAGCGAATCTTATATCAAAATCAATATCCATCAAATATAATCACACTCACCATGCACTGCAAGCCAGTCGTTCAAATCTTCACCAGGAGGCAACTTGACTGCTTCTGCTAAATTGATACCAGAGGATAAACTCGCTTGGGCTGCTTTGTGAAGTCCATATCGAAGAGTTCCAGGTTCGAACTTTTGTTTCACGGGACGAAAGGTCTGGAAAAGTCAGAATGAGTAAATTAGTTGTGTTCCTTGACTGGATGATCCGTTAAACTAATGATTATATTGAACTTACCTTTTGTTTTTGAAAGAAATCCAGGAACCCCGTTAGTGCTGACATTTTTCTGGATGAAACTTGAGATATTGTTGAAATTGCTCTTCACTATAGATAATTTTCTGTCTTTGAAGGTACTATGTTTCTTTGGGTCCACTAGACTGAAAACAAGGCTCAAACTTGAACATGACGCTTCAGTAGTTACATTAATAACCGATACGCTTGACTTTGCGAATCGCTTTCTTGAACGATCATTCAGCTGGTTTAAATGGCAAACTTTAGCAGGAAATGCCTTGGAGGATGCACGATTCTGTTTTGTGTTTACATCAACTTGGGTGATCGCACATAGCCACAAGCCAGTCTCACAGTCAATGGAAATTACATATGGGGGAGGCTTCACCTTGAGCATTTGATCAAGACCGCACTATTTGGACGCGTCTTTGGTCTTATCGTTGGTGAAGCCAATATTCTGCAGAATACAAAACCATAGCATTTCTTTATACATAAACTATCATCCCTTCCTGCTCGTGTGGGTTTTGCTTCGTTGCATTTTACCATGGCTTGATGCATGTTAAGATATTAAACTAACTAATGATTGACGAAGAAACTAAAAGCTGAGAATGCCTTGAGCGCTAAAACGTTAGGAAACGGCCGAAATGGTGATATAATGTTGGGGAGGAAAGAGTTGACCGTTCTTATCGCTGAGCTTCATTGACCGTAGTACGCTTAAGAAGAAACGAACAATATCCCGCCATATTCTCGTCGCTAACTCACTCTCACAAAACGTTTATATCGGTTTGAGAGCCACGCGGTTAACAGAGACGTACAGTTAAAACTAATGCTGCAGAAAAATATCTTTTAAACCTAACCAAAACATCTTTTGTGTAAGCTATGAGAATTCAATTCTAAAAGACCGAAATGACATCCAGGTCAATCTGTTCTCGAGTAAAGCTAAAATGCTCTAAGACCTAAGCAGATGGGTTAGGGCTATACAAAATTTGACGAGATTGCTAAATCTTAAACCTCGGCTAAAGCTGATAAGGCTGTGACAGTTTTGCGCACTAGCACTTGAAATGTTCAAGGTACTTTTTGCTAAGTCTCTAGAGTATGAGACCAACTTGTTACATGTGGTTCAAAAGTCTATACGGATCTACACACAGCTAAAAGTGCGAATAAATACTAAATACTTGTGTAGAGTCAAATATTTGATGGATAATTCGACGATGAAAGAGAGATTCCTCCACGCAACCATGTGTGTAGTAGTTAGCACCTACCGAACGCCATTTACTGGTGACTAGTCGGAGCGACGGTAATTTGCTTGAAAATGGAATGCAGAGGCACGTGGAGAAGTTCCATTAGTTGCGGGAAGTCCGGCTCTGGTGAAGTAGAAATAGTGTTTTATTATGTGCAATAACTTTAGTTGTGAACAAGTGTTAGAAACGATGAAAGAGCTTACCGTTCTGAGAAGTGATGAATCCGTGTCTCACCATAAAGTCCAGGGTCACTGGGCAACTAGTGGTTTTGAAGTCAGGTGTCATTGCGAGCTCCAAGGCTTCCTACAATTGATTCAAGCAATGTATGAATATCCGTGGTTTCCAAGAAAGCTGGTTGAAAATTTCAAACTTACGTTCAAGGTGACTAGTGTGAAAGATTCAACTTCTCCATCCTGGTTTACCGGTTCGTAGTCCAGCGGTAGTTCAAGATCGTAAACGAAGCTAGTATTGGGAAATACTCCCCTTTCAGACTCAAAAAAGTACCTAAAAACAATTTAGTTCAAGGTTGATTTTTAGCAAAGGATTTACATTGAGAAGCTATTACAATGCATATATTGCAGAACTTACGACACTGTTCCAGCAGGTTGAAGATTTGACAAGAGATGATCGGGGATGGAGGCCTCTTCTTGAGCTTCTTTTAAGGCTGTTTCATGAACCGAGTACCCAACAGTGACACCACCGCTGACCTACACAACAGAAAATAGTAATTTTCAACTAGTGTAAAGCTTACAAAACGGACCTCGAGCACTCACCATGTTGTCTAGTTTGCCAGGCCACGTTTGTTTAGTAAGAGATCGTTTCTGAAGCCAAATGCACATTCCCTTGGTGGGATGGTTCACATAACCGTTAATGTCAACTCCATATTGTCGGATTCCAAACAAACAAGTAGCCATTCTTTCCATTTTAAGTAGCGGTGGATCATCAAAGCCAGATTTTACTTGATATTCCTGTAACAGAAAACCACAGGTAAATTGATATCATGGCTTTTCAAATCCCTCAAATTATGCATAATAAACCTTGATTCTTACCTCATTCCTCCATCCTTTCAGCGTAACGAAAGTCTTTTCTTTCTTCCATTCTAGCAAGAGAGCCTCAATCTCCTTGCTTCTAGTCTCATAATCTTTTGAATATTTTGGAGCTAGCTCCACGCTATCGTTATAAACGTTGAACAAAGGACTCTTGCGCATCGCTTCCAGCACATCCGGTCGGACCAGTCCAACAATATAGCCTTCGACGACGAACGGGAGAGCGTAAGGTTGCTGTCCAGGCAAAGCAGTACGCAATAGTTCTGAAAGACCCAAACAAACGTCTATTAGAATCATTCTATTTTCATCTGTTGTAATTATCGATTTTCTGTACTTACTGGTTGTAAAGAAGATGTTAAACTTGTGGGCAAGCTGAAGTACTGGAGACATTTTGGACTCCTTGTCACCATCATTGTTATTCCCGTTGACGAGCATTTCGGCAATGTCTTTTCTCCACTCGTTAACAGCTAGTGACGAATACCTACGGTCGAATCTAATGGTACCACTTGAGCTAAGGCAATCCAGAATTGGTCTTCTTCCTAACTGCAGCTTGCTCGTCCAATGGTGATGACTACTCGTCCAAGCCCTTTCTGCAAAAACAAACCACTTCATTCAAGTTTGCTCTTCTACTCGGAGTTGTCGGGGACGACAAGCTGAGAACTGTCAAAGTTCAAACTGTCATCTTGGCGGTTTTGTCGTCGACTTGTTTTTGCAATTAAACTATTTAACGTGTGACACACTTGGCAAAACAGGAAAAACAAAGATGACTTCAGCATAAAAGAATTCTAGCAAAAATGTTACATCCCGCTTATGCAGAATGTACGGTTCATAACGGATAACACTTTTCTTGCTCTCTTCTTCTGCAGAATCTTAAATTTTTGCTGCTGTCGGATATACAAACAATACAATCAGTCAGTGACGTCCTGGTTCAGCGGCAGCTTGCCACCATAGAACTACCATTGGTGTATCCGGAAAACCGCTTGAATAAAGTCGAAACGCAACTTGAGCACGTCTCCCGACTAGTGCAAAATATAAACATTGGGACGGTTTCGTGTGCTCCTCGTCATGAGAACGGAAATTCTTGTGAGTCGCGTTTCTTTTGAATGAAAATCCGAGTGTGGATCGGATTTTCCGATTTCGGGTTAACGGTGAACGTTGTTGTTGTCAACAAACGAAGCGGAAACCATAGAAATATTAGGTTGAAGTCGTTTCAATGTTAGTTTTGACGTGTCATTGTTAGTTGTTGATTGTTTCTATTGGTTCGTTAAAGCTAACGTGAAAACCAATGGTTGGTGAATTAATCACTGATTTGTGAAAACAAGTTTCAGAACCGGTAAGTTGAAACATCCAGTTTGTTATTAAAAGGGGAGGTTTTGGACTTACGGATGGCTTTCAAAGTGATGGAATTGGCAGTGGGCATCTTTGTGAAATTAGTGTACTTGACAGCAATCCAAAATATGATGCAGAATTATGACGTAATTTGGTTTTGTTACTGATCGATAAGAACTGAAATACTTCAAGTTATGTAACTGGTAGAAATGTTTGTTTACTTTATTGAAACTTGCCGGCAGGCGAGATCAGATGTTTCGAGTCAAGATGAGGTGAGGATACGAGGGAGATGCAAGATGCGAATGCTGAGATGGAAGATGAAATCGGCTAGTTGCATGTTTCATAGTCAGGCTGCTCAACAAAGACTGTTTTGAATTGAAGCAATTGCCAATTAGAAGCTGAAGAATTGTTGATGATGTGAAATCAGGTTTCTCGAATGTTCTTCAAGGTGAGAGAGCAATTGCGATGATGGCGAAACACCATGGAAGACGATGGACGAAGTCATGGAGCTGAAAGTGGTTTCGAATCACTAAATCACTGTGATTGTTACTAAAGTTTTGTTTGGTGTATTCTTTCCAGATAGTTTGAGAATGACAGAACAACAAGGAACTAATGGAAACGGCGGTGGAGACTGGGTCCACATCAGAAGTCCTTTTGTGTACTGGGCTCAAACGGAAGAAGCTGTGAGCTTGAGAATAGCGATCCAGAATTCTCAGGTAAGATAATATTTTGGGTGAAGTATGGTTTGGTGAGATGGAAATGAAAATAATACTGTTTTGGGTGAATTTCAGAATCCGAAGATCAACATCGAAGAAAATCGCATAACCTTCGAATCTACTGGACGTGGAGCACAGGGAGAACATGAGTACCATTTTGAGTTGGAATTTCCTCACTCGGTGAACCCAAAGGTGAGACACAGGAATGTTGGCAATATTGTCTGAAATGTACGGATCTTATCGGAATTGATTTGATGGTTTGTCTTAGGCGAGTACCTATCGTGTGCTGGATCGTGATATTGATGTCATTTTGAAGAAAGAAGAAGCTGGCTGGTGGTCAAAGGTTACGACGACTCCGAGAAAGCCTGCGTGGTTGAAGGTGTGAAATAGAAGATGCTATGAAATTTTGGGCTGTACGTGGGTTTTAAATAAAGTTTTGTGTTTTAGGTTGATTTCGATAGATGGAAGAGTCCTGATGATGAGGATGAAGTTCCACCAGATGTCATGAAGGACTATTCTGATCTGTACGAAACCCTGAAGAAGGACGAATTTGGCTACAAAATTGAAAACATGCGTAGTGTGTACTTGTTTTTGTACAACTTGTTCCAGTTTGTTGGGTATCTGTACATTGTTGGGGTGTTATCGATCCGGTATGCCAAAGATGGGCCAGGTAGGTATATTTTTTCCTAATACTAGCGTCAATAAACTTTTAAGGATATTTCTATAAAGTATTTTCGTTGCAGTGGCGCTCACAAGAGGCTTTGAATTTGTCGGTTCAGCAATGAAATATTGCCAATTCCTGCAGATAATGGAGATTGTACATCCGATGCTGGGATTTACAAAGACTGGCATTTTTGCAGCTGTGATTCAGGTAAATTCGAATGTAGCCCCTGAATATGATTTTGTGTGTCACTAGTCACTGGTTTATACTTTTGTTTTGTATCTATCAACAGGTCTTGGGCCGTAACGCAATATTATTCCTCGCCATCAACCGTGAAGAGCGAGTCCACGACAGCCCCGCAGTCTTCCTACTCTTTTTGGTCTGGTCATTAGCAGAATTAACCAGATACCCATATTACATGCTTCAAATATCGAAAACCAATGTTTACATTGTAACATGGATCAGATACTCTGCATGGATCCTGCTGTATCCGATGGGAATAGCTGCAGAAGCTGTCATTCTATTCCAGTAAGTTTCTATGCAGCAGCTCTCTTTCATCATTGCAAAATATACATGCAAAGGTCAGCTAACGCTTTAACCTCATTGCAGATGCATTCCGCATTTTATCGAGACGGGTAAGAATTCTTGGACGCTACCCAACGCTTGGAACTTCACATTTTACTTCCCCACGCTACTGAGAGGCTACCTACTCTTTGGACTAATTCCCAGTAAGTCATTTGCCACCTCAGCAGTTTCAACCCACTCTTTAGATCCATCAGCTTCCAACCTTACTACTATGTTTCATTTCCAGTTTCCTACGCCCTTCTGATGAACATGCAGAGAGCAAGAGCAAAAGCCCTCGGAACAGGAGCCAAGACCAAACCTCCACGACCAAGTGTCAAAAAGTCATCGTGAACAACGCAACGAAGCATTCCTTTATGTACCATATGTCCTCTGTAATACTGTCATCAACATTCACCGCACCCTGATCTGCAACACGACACTTGACGTCTCAAGAAGAAGACTTGTGCTTACATCGCCATTCCCATTGACCAACTTGATGATATCATTCGCCAACAGAGTATCTATTTGAGAATACGCGACTTTACCCCACACACTAAAGGTATCGATGTCAACGCACGTCTGTCATGTTTCCGCAGATTCTCTTCTATGCAGTTGAATATTGTATAGTCTAGCGATCCGTAACTTTATAGCACTTCTAGCATTCTTTGCTCCCAAGAAATCTGAAGCTAGAAAAAGAGGGAGAAGTTTGAGTTTTTGTACAACTCGTTCGTGTGCTGGTAATAAGTAGGAGTAGGGCGTTATTTTTAGCTAGCAGTCGTTAAAGTGTTATGATGCTCAAAATTTTGTATTATCACCAGTCGGACAAACTGTGTAGACCATAGTTTTTACATACAAATTGTTATGCCGATCGTTATCCGAAATGAGGTTGTGTAGTCATTAGCCAACTTTACTAATTGTTATGATACAAGCCAGCAGTTGGTTCTCATCTACTTAACTGATGTCTATCTATGATGATGGAAGAGAGATTTTTCAACCAAATGTTATGACAGGAGGCAATAATGTTTATTACGTAGGCTGGAGTGTTATTCCAGGCAGCAGGATTAGCATCTTATATACTGGGCGGTTACTAGTAGAGTCTAGTAAAGACAGTTTGAGATCCGGTGACTAATGACTTTGTTGCGAATAATGATGCGAATTTTTGTAAGGTGTAGTGTAGCTTCCGGTGAACAACATGTTTAAGATAGCTGAAGAGAAGAGTCGTCTTAATGAATGCAGCTTCACAACCGGCCGCACCTTTCCGTTTGTTCAAGAAATGCAATATAGGAAGTGGAAGTAATAGCATAGCAAAAGGAATTGATATGCCCGGGTGGGATCGGATTTTGCCTTGTGTTTGGTATTGCAATGTGTGAGTTCGCTTGTCGACTCGAATGCAATTCACATGCGTCGTGTCGGCCTTGGGACATTGTAATAGTGTTGACTACTACTACTGACTCATAGTAGAAAAGCATTGGACTTTCAGCCGCAACTTTTTGCTTGACAATACATAGTGGAATCGATGCAACTTCTCTGTGTCTCTCACTGTGAGAAGTGCAGTTCAGACGGCTTTGGTGGTCCGGTGTAGTCGGTTCCTAGGGCACGTAAATTGCTGGTTTTTATAGTTTTTGTTGTTATTGCGGTACTACCCGGGTTGAGGTTGGGTGGTTGATTGTGTTAAAATGTGAAGAAAATTTATAATCAGTTGAAGTTTTAACGAGATTGAGAAGATTTGAGTTTTTCGTGTGCAAATTCCAAGGAGAATTTCGCCGGAAGCTGCAGAATAATTGAATGTTTGTTTTGATTTTCATGTGTTCAAAAGTGGAGGCGATTTTCCAAGAGTCATTGAGTTTTGAATAGAGCATTGAAATTGTACTTTAAGGCACTGAAAATTGAGGAACTGATGGATTGTTGTTGTTTTTGTATTGAAATCAAAAGATTGTTTAGAACTGAAAAGTTAAGCGATTAGACTGTGTTTGAGGTAAAAAAGATTCAAAGATTGAACGGATTGAATGAGATTGTATTAGAGATTGATAGTTTTCTAGGGACTCGGTTAGGAAACATATCAGAGGAGGTGAAGTTAGGCAGTTGAATAAGGTTTCATAATAAGTTTGAAGGTATTAGACTGAGAATGAAATAGCAAGTTGAATCACGCTTGAAAGACAGAAGAAGATATCAAAATGCGTCTGAGCTTTGTGGTCTGGATTGTGATTGTTTATGGAGTGTGTGCTGGAGTCTGTGGTAAGTTTTATTTGTTTTGACAAGATCAAATGTGATGGGAGTAATGAGATTGATGTAATGAAATGTATCTTCCATCAAGAAGAACAAGAGTTTGGATCTGGCGCCTTCCCCAACTCGGACGATGAAGACTACGACTATGCGAACGAACTGACTCCGTCAAAGGCATATCAAATACCGGCTTTGCCCACACCGACGATTGCTGCCCGCCCGACTCCAGATGTAGTGATTCCTGAACTGGACCTGGATGTTGCTGAGTCGACACCGGGTTTAAAGGCTGAAGAGTTTGGAGATATGAGCAAAATTGCTACACCGGCACTGCCAGAGTCTAGTCAGACGAGTTTGATGTCATCGTCATCACCAGGGAATTCGAGAATGAGTACTTCGCCAGCAGTCCATGGATTGTTGACGTCGCCGCAGTATCATCCGCATTTGGTGAGTTTGGAGTGTGAAAGGTTTATGCGATGCGATATCGAGTGATGGAGTCTAATAAGTTTTTGAATCTGCAGAGCTCATCTGTGACACCGAGTCACCACCATGGTGGTCGAGACTTTCCGGCTTTTGGTTCAGGAGACTTTGAAATAGACCCAAGTCCAGTTGTAGACCTATCTACACCTGAGCCTACAAGCATGGGTTCTACACCACAGCAGCCGGTGAACAACCCTCCACGGGTTTTGAAGCCTATTAACAAGATCTTGGTCCAGGGTGGTAGTTTCCTGAAACAGAAGGTTGGAGCTCATTTCTATGATGCTGAGGACACGGAGCTCCAGTATAACTTGCAGACCGATCAAAAGTGGATCTACTTGATTGGTGATGAAGTGTACATGTTGCCGAGTTTGGAGGACGTTAGTGAGCATCGGTTCAACTTGACAGCTCAAGATACTCAGGGTTTGAGTGTTAGTACGGACCTTTTGGTTGCTGTGAGACAGCCGACCAAGTCAAGACAGTGGTACTACTACTACGAGTTTAGTTTCCCGGCAACGGCGAACTGGAGAGAAGAAATGCACCTCAAGATGACGAGACAGGGTAGAGGGCATTCGCATGAAAACTTTATTGTCAAGAAGGTGGAATACGAAGATCATAGGATAAAACTTCAGTATGTGAACCAGTCGTTGATAGAGTTTGACCATTGTCCAGTGGACAAAATCAAGCAAGTTGCTCATCACTACCAACAGCAGTATCAAGACTTCCGATATGTTCTGATTCCCGGAATGCTGTGTGAGACATATCAAGACAAGGCGAACCGAACTCAGTCGGAAAACTTCCCGCCAACTATTCAAAACCAGATTGATCATATCAAAGCAGAGGATGGGCAACTGTTAGTGTATAAAGTTCCAGACGACTTTTGCTACGATCCTGAAGATGGACTCACGACTAACCTCAAGCTGGATGTTGTGGATTTTAACCATGAACCTCTGAAGCCAGACAATTGGCTGCAGTTTGAAGCTAAGAACCGGGAGTTCTATGGATTGTTTGTGGACGGCATCACGAATCCTACTGGGAAGCGGGAAGCTTGCGAGGGTGGACTGAAGGGTGGCACGTTCGTGCTAACGTGTACAGATACTCAGGGTAAGAGGGCCAAAACTAACTTGAATGATTTATAAGTTGGTTTTTTCTAATTTTGGTGTATGGTGTTCCAGGTAAATCTTCTTCGGATGTCCTAGACACATGCATATCAAAACCTGAAGAACAGTTCAACGCGGAGTTCAAGCTCCACTTTAACACTCAGTCGTTCAGCCCATTTGCAATCCGCAAGTTCATCGAGAAGCTAGCAAGACTCTTCGGATCGCATACAGACCAGATCAAAGTCAAGTCTTACAAAGTGGACAACAACATTGGCCACTTTTCTTGGTACAACAAGTCGAATCCAGGTGAAAAGGAAGTTACGCAGCTCAGGAAGCTAATGTTTAGCAGTGATGGACCGGTTCTCAAGAAGGTTATTGAAGCTTTTGCGCCTGATTTCAACATCAGTGGTGGCAATGTCATCCCAATTGGGAGGATGTTAGGAGAAAACACGCCTGTTTTCAAGTTCGAAGGACCATCTACATCGAATGAGCCTAGCGAAAGCGAAGATCTTGAAATAGACCCGGAAGCTGCTATACCATATGATTACAGGTTAGACTGAGGCTTGAGTAGTCTTAAGAACGATCAATATGATTACTGGACTGACTGACTGAATTTGTTTTTTCATTTCAGTGACTATCTGATCACATATATCATTCCATCAGTCTTGATCGCTGTAATGGTCTTGCTGGCTTCCATAATTGCTTGTCTACTCTCTCGGAAGAAGAAGCTACCCGTTGACAGCACCGAACTGAGAAAATCAGGTGGCGGCGTTCCAGTAATATTTCAAGATGAATTAGAATCCGAACAAGCGCTGCTGAGCTGTAAGTTCATAGCATACCTCATCATGCCTTTTCAAACAACTTTCTAACACTTCTTAATCTTCTTTACAGCCCAAGCAGCTTCTCAACCGCCACCACCGATGATTCCAGCAACCCTTCGTGGAACTTCACGAACACCACAACCTCCCCCAGCTGCAGTTTCTCGTGCCGCCTCAGCGACACCTCCACCCCACAAGTTCTCCAACGCCCCACCAGGGTACAAGTCAGTATCCAAATACGAGCCTCCGCTCCCACCACTGCAATACAACAGTTCTTTGAACAGATATCACCACCCCAGCAACACCAACGCTGGAATGCAACCACCGCCTTATGTTCCTCCTTAATTAGTTGTTATTCATATGCATTTTGCAAATACCTTTTGTACATTTCGCCGTTCTCTATAATTCGATAGAGCCTCTTCTACCAGAATCCTCGCATTCACTCTTTACCTACGAATACCATTTGTAATGTAAAAATGTTGTTTATACATTAACACCTTTGTAGTTTCGAGATTATCCATAAGTACTTATTGTGCAGCTGCATGGCGATACACAATTGTATCTTACTTAAACATTTAACGGCGCTATAGGTTGTAACTAACGCTATACCACACTTAACGAATACGGTAACGAAAACAACCATTGTTGACCCTGTACAAGTATTGTATCTCAAGCAGCTTGTAAAATTACTAAAAGACTTGGTGTAGGAAGAACAAGACATAGTTTGTAAGGGTACTGCTGTTAGATCCTATTGTGCATTTGATAGTCAAAAAATGCAGTAAAGTGGCTATTTTTTAGCCAAGACAGCGTCTCGTTCAAAATGGCTAATTGTGCTTATTTCTCATCTGTCTTTTTTCAATTGGGTTATTATAATCAACTGTCAATTTCATGTTCGAAGGCCAACGGTCAACTTTTGGGTTAACCGTTAAGCATCGTGTTGCCCACGTGTACCTTATCCATTATACTAAATAGCTTCAAGCATGTCCAGTCGTGTTGCCCTTGACCAACGGCCAAAATCGGCATCGTTCAGCATGAAATCAACAGAGAGTTGAAAACTGGAGATTTCAGTCATGCGGGAGATGATGCCAAGCCGACCCCCGAACCCCCAAAGCTCAACAATCGTAACCAACGGCAATTGGTCCCCTGTGCGCTGAAGACCAGCAAAGGATTGCCACGCCTTGCCTGCGCAACAATAACGAGCAAACAGCATGGGGGGTCGGCAAGCGCAAAATTCCAGCCGATGAATCAACATTTGGACTGCCGCTCTTCGGAATGGTTCATTCCTTCGTCGTCACTCGTCCAGAGAAGTCGTAGAAACTGTGAGCTGCTGCCTTTGTCGTCAACCGAATTCCAGATTACACAGCAAGGCGTTTTTACACTTTCGAATTTTGAAAAGTGATTGATAATTATCTTCGGTAGATAAGTGATTTAACTTGAAACTTGAGTTTAAACTGATTCCACAACTACAAAAGTTTATTGGTAAGTCAAAAGCTGTAACATAACTAGAAACGTGGGCTGATTCATAGACTCGTAATTTATTACCGAAAATTCAAGTCGAGGTTCTCTTTGGCGTCTATGGTGTCTTCTAATGTTTCTAGAAAGTTGACGTTGATTTTCTGACTTTGAAGTTTGTGTTGAAGATTCCGAAATGGCTGAAGAGATGATGGATCTGAACGTTGCTGAAGCCGACGTTGCCGAGAACCAACAAGAGGATACTGAAGGCTTATTCAGAACTCCGACGAAACGCCAGGCTCATGATATTGGTCTTCCTAACGCAAACACCCGAGAGTCCAGCCTTCGGAAGAAGAAGATTGATTCTATACTGGCCTCCACTAAACGTAAACTCGATTCTGGAAATGTCAATAAGTCGAAGAGGAATCTGATGGATGACTTTGGAGCTTTCACTAGCGAGAAGGATGTTGAAGGGAAAAATCAAGCCGAGAAACTCAAAAGCGATCTTCAATCAAAAGTAAGTTGCCATTTACGAATCAGCGATCAGTTTTTCAAAATTACATGAATAGTAAAGGTATGACGTGATTTCAGACTTCAACCAAGACCGCTACTGAAACTACCCCAAAACCGCCAAGTGAGTCACCTAAAGCAAGCACTACCACCAAAAGAGCCGCTGTAACTGAAGTCGTCCAACAACGCCAACTGCCAGAGCGAAGTACCAAATGTAAAGAGTTTAATGAGACGGTGATGTGCATGGAAAGTATGAAGAAGGCCTTGAACGAGCAGGACAACATGGAAGTGATGAAGATCTACCGAAACAACTTTGTACGCCGATACAAGTCCAGTTCCAAGCCAAAGACCAAGAAGCTTCGAAGAAGACCGAATCAGCTAGTTTCCTCTGCATCGCAAGCTTCTGGGCCAAGTTCGAACACTCGGACTTTGGATACTGCGACCAGATCCTGCAAAACCTACTACTTTCCTGAAGCTGAAGGCCACTTTGACGAATGCCCTGGTATCTGTGTTCGATCTGACGGTTCAGCGCGGGACTGGGACGGGTTTCTGGAGGAACATCTTCATTGGGGTCGGTTGCATTCGATCGAGTCTTTTCCGTTGGTGAGTAACTGAATCTGACTGAATTTATAGCAATTGCTAAAATATGTGTAATTTGAGCATTTGATTCTTTCTGCAGGCTCCATTGAAGGATGTTTTCGCAAAGTGGGCAAAGATCGGCGTAGCAGTAGAAGTACCAAATGTGTTCGTTCAGGACGACAACAACAACTCCCCGTATTGGTGTGGAACCATCATTCATTTCGCTGGTGAGAATCGATCTTTATTACAGTATTTCTACTTTTGACCAATCAATTTTCAATGGTTTTTGATTGATCTTTTTAGGATACAAAGCTGTGATTCAGCTGCAAGATCTGGACACTGTGGTCTCTGAGGAAGAACGCAAGAAGTACAGGGTTTATCTGTCGCTATTTTGTGGGAAAATCCAGCCGTTGCATTGGGCCGCTACGAACGGATGTCAGTTAGATCCTGGTCCAGGTAAACAAAACTTATAGCTTTCGAATAGAAAAGCATTGGGAATCCAATTTAACTCCCTTGTATATTTCCCATTTGCAGTTGTGGTTGGATCCATCAAAACAGCACCCCTTGCCAACAAACTGGACGCCTTCTACAGAAACTCAAGAACCATTAGCGAAGCCATGATGACTGATGTCGCCAAAGCCAGTTCTGACCACGACGAGTCCATGTTCGACAACCTCAACCTGATCAAGTTCTCCGGAGATCGCTTCCTCGCCAGAAGTATCCCTGATGATACCACTGAACCAGAGGAGTACTGCAGCCACTACAAGCACCGAACACTTCTTCCGTTGATACACGGAGCGGCCATTGGAATAACGCCCAGTAGCAGTCCTTCAGCAAAGAGATTCAAGCCTGTGGAACCATCCCCTGACGCCTTCCCTCAAGTTCCAGAAGGAATCAACATTCAAGTTGGAATGAAGCTCGAACTAGTCAACATCAACCAACCCTATGTCTTGATCAGAGCCAAAATCACCGAAGTCTACAACTACGGCTACTTCGAAGTGGAGACTGGGGGAGACAAGAGCGTTCGCAACTATCGAAGAGTCTATCACATCACTGATCCTCATGTTCTGCCTGTTGGGTTTGCTGCAAAGTATGGGATGCCACTGGTTGGTGGTGCAAGTTTCGTTGAATGTCCTCCGTTGGATTTATCTTTGATGCCTCCTGTAAGTTGATCATTAATTTCATAGGTTTGTAGTATTTTTCAACAAGTTGTAGTCCTAATTCTACTTTCGTTTTCCAGAGACCACCGCACTCATTCGATATTGGCGACAAGTTCGAAGCTGTTTCTCTCGTAGCTCCAGATTTCCTTGGCCCTGTCACTGTAGTAGCGAAACATTGCCACCTGATCTGCGTTCACTTCGACGGCTGGTCTTCGCATCCCATCAATTATCAGTGGATCGATCCACTTCAGGACGAAATATATCCTTCCGGATACTGTGAAACTTTTGGATTTGACTGGAAGGGGAATGTGACTATGACTGTTTGAATTTGGCGCCTTGATTTGTAATTTGTTTTGTTGCAACTGTCAGCTGTTTATTATGTTTTCTGGCCATTGTGATACCTAAGTTTTTGTTTGAGATTTATTGTGAGATGATTTTAGTAGGCTTGAATTTGGTTTCAAGTTGTAGCTGATGCTGTATTAAGTTTTTCAAGTTTTAAAATACAATTAACTTTCATAGCTTTGTTAGCGCGTTAGTTAACAACGAATGTAAAAATATCCATTTCTGACCTGTGTACTTTTCGCAGCGATTCAACCCAATAAATTTTTATGTTACCATTTAAAAGATACATTATGACAAACAGCGATCTATTTACTATGCGTTTCAAGCAAACAAAACCTAGATAGCCATTGGTCAACAAGTCACATTCATGCGTCAGTCAAAATCAATCAAAATGTAGTAGGAAATACCCAACCCAAACAACAGTGTTGCGCCTGCGCTGCGCTGTTCTCTTGACCTGTATTTCCATCGTATTTACCGTAAACATGTTTCAATTGTCATATAATCGCACGTGGTTCAGCATAACATTGCGTGTCTTTCCCAAATCACAATACCAAACCAACTTGAAGCTTAGCTGGGCCATGATCAAGAGCTACTCCAACTTACACTTTCTGCCAATCGCACCAACAACAACGCAAAGCCTCTGCTCAACAAGGGCCTAGCAAACCGGTCTTTTTGATGGCAACTTTTACTTGCGAACAACACTTATGATATGCTTTTACCTTTTATGCAGAAATGCAGATTTGCAGTGTATCTTAGCCAAGAGAGACTGGCGAAGTTTGTCTTGGAAGCGCAAGTGTCGCAAGAAGCTCGGATGCAGTGGCCCCTCGACTTCGAGCGTTTCCGTCCTTCAAGTACGTCGTTCCCTGCTGCAGAATTGGTGTCTTCCAAGGTTTGCCGCCGCTCTTAAAGCTTGCATGTAGTTCAATTTCATAAATCAAATCTACTGAATTTGTTAGGGTTTAAGGAAGCCGACTTTCCCTGCACAGAA
>JAQGBJ010001859.1:0-20020 GCA_034698345.1 Sphaeridia pumilis
GAACTGGAACCACCAGGAGTGATTGTCGATTTCCCGAACAACTATCAGAGTTGGTTGCAAAGCCGGCAAAGAGACATGAAGGTTCCCGTTTCAGAAGCGGAAACCCAACGCATTGACGAGGAGGACGATGTTGCTGCAGAGTTACCTGATGGCTTCTGCTCCACTGATAGTAAGCGTTGCATTCTAGTACTTTGTATGATCGAGTTTTGTTATGTCTAAACTTTAAAATTGAATTTTTCGTTGTTTTAGTGGTCGGGCCCATCATGCGGCTAAGCCCTCCGCCAACCGAGCAGGATTACAGATTTACATTAGCAAAACATGAAGGATTGGTTGAGTTGTATGATAGGAAAGGTCCCGTGAACGGCTGAGCTCACATAACATCAGTTCATCTTCATCTATCGTTCAGTATATCATAGATAGTAATACGAATGTTTGTCTGTATGCAGTTAAGAATCATTTAGACGTATAATCTGTTCTATATCATAATGTTACTTTACACTAAAATCTAATGAGGAACCGGAATTGAAATATTGGTTATAGTGAAGCAATGGGAATGTATTCTCATCTGTACATACGGATGCTTCCGCCAAGATATGACATGTGACCCCAAAGCTTCGGCTGATGAAATAAATTTTCCAGTATTCATTGGAAATGAGGAAATCATATTAGATAGAATGTATAGCACTTGCTAGACGTTAGATGTGGCATGGCAGACTAGATTTTCTGCGTAATGCTGCAAATGGTCTGGACAAGATTCGAGCAGAACGAATAATTGTTGAAGTGTTACGAAATAGATACCCCTGATCGAGGTTGAACCGGTTTGGCGAGGCGTGGGGGAGAAAATGAAAAGCTTTTATACTGGTTACTTTGTTCAATTGGAGTTCTCAAAAGTAAAATACCTACAATACTGCTATACATATATGGACTATGGACTGCCCGTTCTGGATCACAAATTTTCGTTCAGTACAATTTGGAGGTTATCTTATATACATTACCAACTAGGTGCACATCTCCGTTAATCCTCGATTTTTCAGTTCTTCCATACTTTTTTCCGACTTAAGCCATCTAAAATCTCTTGAAAAAAACATACAGTACAAGTACAATGCAACGTCTAGAAAATGAATACGCCGTCAGATGCCCCCCGTCAGAATTTCCTAGCAAATTCCGTTGGAGCATTTTTAAATTGCAAAATTGAAACTGCATTACCGTACCCTTAGAAGCAGTTCCATTTGCTAAACATCACTGGCTTAAAGTTAAATCGTTCATCTGGCTGGACCCGTGGCTTCTTCAGTTTCGTCGTACGATAGCGGTCTTAAAGAACGAACTGAATAGACTAAATTCATTGCTGCATAATAGGAAACGATAAACAGATACTTTGGATTTTGGTATCACACAAAACAGAAAAGCGATTTCGAGGTTAAGTATCAACTTTATGTTATCTCCTCTGAAGCAGCACAACTATGAATATGAATTTGTAAATCTTGAATTGTTAAGTTGCATTCCATAACCTAGACGTGTTACAAAACATATCCGCAAATTATATCCGTTCGAACGGCATTTTCATGGAAGCTAACTAAATCTAATGTAGTTGTGTAATGTATGCATGTTTGCAAATAAAGCTTAAAAAGTTATTATGACATGTGAATTATGCCTGGAGTGGTACCATTTTGATATATCAGGTCTAATTATATTAGTACAATAGCTAGTATTCATCCAAATCATCAGCATCGCCGTTGGTAGGGGCCAGTTCAGCATCTTCTGGAGGCGCAAATCCGTCCTGAAAAGACATACCGATTTTTAAAATCACTCTCATGAATAACATTCAATGTCACAAAGATTCTATGGTTTATTTACAGCCGGCATTACCTCAGTGGCGTATAGAATATCGAGAATTTTCGCAATCAACGGACTTGTACCCGCTTCTGGTTGCTCTTGACAGAAAACTTCGATATCTCGCAGTTTCCCGAAATAGAAGTCCCTTTCTTTTTCTAAGCCTTCGAGACTTAGCTTGGCATCTGCAAGCTAATTACACAAAAAATAGAATTCAAACTTAACCATGTTGTACAGAACTGAAATTTGTAAAATCTCATTGATATTTGAAAATTAGTTACCTGGGCACTTAGTTCTTCCATCTGAGAATTGTTCACGGACCGGTTTCCCAATGACCTTGCAGGTGCTGCAGCAGGCGCAGGTCTAACGTTAGCAGCACCATTGCTATTGGTACGTGTACCTGAACCTACTGAAGCAATGGTGCAGGGTTAGAGTTAGAACGCAACTAGTCAGCTAAAGTTAGATTTGTGCATACAAAATCATTCTCGATCAACTCACCTGTCGGAGCAGGCTTCCTAGCAGGAATTTGAGATACTGCTGGTGTAACGCGATGCATGGGCTTCCCTGGCTGACCCGGAGATCCTCCAAGAGGTACACCTGCACGCGCTTCCAAGGCATTGTAAGGATCTCCTCGGTATCTCGATTCAAAAAACCTTTTGAACCATTGTACGAATTCGAAATTATCCTGGAACCGGCCCTCAACCAAAGTATCCACTGGGATCACCTGATTGATAAACAACAATTATCACTTCAATCCAACAAACCATTTTCATCCAAATCCACACTGTGAACAACTTACCTTTTCTACCCCGACTTCCTCAAACACAGCTTGTAACATTTGGAAGTTATGAATGTACTCATGCTTCAATTTGGTCGTAAACTTGACGTCTTTCAATGGCACACTCCCTGCAAAATCAAAACAACTCTTAAAAACTTAACCTTGAAACACAATTTATATCTAGTACACTTTGATTTTGACTTACCTGGGGATAGCATGTCCATAAACTGACAGTAAGCCGCACCAGAACACAGTTCTTCAATTTTTGTGAAATTGGATTCCAGATAGCCATTGACCCAATACAAGCATTCTCGATGGGTGTACCCGCTGCCATACACTGGAGCTGGCTCAGCTCGTACATCCACTAGAACTGGATTAGTCTCTTCCTCTTCTTGGATTGCTAAGTTCAGCGCCAGCAATTGCATCACAACCTGATGAAGTTCTGCGAGATGGCGCTCGTATTTCTCCTCTAAAAATAAATAGTGAAAATGTCAATTTTTATAATCTCATCTGATAACCCTTAAAAAATGCTATTCGACGATGGGCTCCATGCCGCTGAACGATGACTCGTTTTCGATATATCAGTATCGAAAAGTAGCGAAAAGCTAAAATCGCAAAAACCCTACCGCGATTATATCGAAACTAAAGCTCCGATCGGGACGTGCTATACACCGTTGGAAAGAGCATCAAAAACTGGTTATCGGTCAGTTTTAAGAAAACGAATTTTTCGTTGTGATTTTAGATTTTTTGATGATCAAAGATTTTCCCATGCTAATTTACAGGTCAATGTGGTCTAACAATTAGTACAGAAAACCTTTGATCGTCATTTTAGACTTATCTCATGAAACTAAACTAAAAAACTGGACACACCTGCGGATTCTTGTCGTCTATGCTTCGGAAGATCCTGATTGGGAGCCATTATGAAATAATTTTCGAAGTTAAATTTATATTGTTGATCACAATCGATGAATTCAGTCTTCACAATGATTCATGAAACAAAAACATCAATACGGTCATTGCAAGCATACAGACTTAAGGCGGTATTTTATTTTGCGAAAATTTGCATGTTGCGCAAATGTCTGAAAACCTGCATGCAAAATTGATTTTCTGGTTATTAGACTAATTGAGCTGAGGCTTATTGCCTTCGTAATCTCTCGAATTTCTTTTGCTTTTTCTCGTTCGCAGGAGTAGCTTCTGGAGCCGGAGCAAATACCCACGGCGAAATCAATTTTGACCAAGCATACCACAATCCTTTCAAGGGCGCCTAAAACCGAAGAGATAACATTGTTAAAAATTCGGATATATATAATATGAAATTTCCGCCTAGTTTTACTTACAAGTAGCCAAAGACACCAGCAGTACAGGGAGAAAAAGGAGAGCACTTGTACGACGCTCGTTAAAATGATGATGTCCTTCACATGCCTGTGTATAAAGGATAGAAATTACAACTTTTAATGTTAGCCGTCATTTATGAAACTTATGAACAACTAGACTTACTCTGCAACACCGGACTCCATGTTCAGGTCCACCCCACTGTCGATTAGCTGGTTGTTATCCGTATACTTCGGCCTCGCCATGAAGTTCATGAACTGGAAGCAGGCGACGGAAATGCCGGCGGCAAATACCATGAAGAACTGCAGTAATGAGCCGATACATTAAGATCATACAAAGTTTAGCGAGGCAGGGGCAAAAAGCTTGTATTTTGAGCTTACGATTTCCCAAAAATGATATCCATCTCCAAATAATGCCATTAGAATGAGGTAGGCTATGTTAGAGCTGAACATCATATTACGGTAAAACATCAATGTCGCAGTATTTTCCTCCACTATTTGCTTTTGACCCTTAGTCCCTTGTTTTCCTTTCTGGGGCTGCAACAAACAAAGTCCATTCATGAGCTAAATGATCCCACACATACGCAATTTATGCCGAAACCCAATTAACACTAACTTTTCTAATGTTTATAACAGCGCTGCGCTAATTTGTGCTTGAAACTTTTCTGTACGGCTCCAGTTTCCCTGCATCTTTACGTTAGCTTTCTCTACTGCATTTTTCAGGAACTGAGTGTAGAATTCATTCGATGAATCAGACTTTTGAAGTGGAATCTCCATTCCTATGGCGCTTCGAACAGCAACAGTCATCTTGTTCTTCCCGCTGATCACCATTCCCGAATTCCTGAACCCTGACTCGGTGGCTACGTGCAACAACTTTTTGGCTTGCGACAAGGTCCGGCACTGGATATGAAAAATACAAGGCTCCATCTTGAAAACTGGTTCAGCTCCGTCATCCAGCGCTTCCCACACCTTCAGCAGCTCCTTCACGCAAACTTCGTCATGAGTAACGTACAGCCATTTGCAACCCTGCTTCTTTGGTCGCTGCTCCAGCTCAGTCGGTCCATCGCCATGATGCTGCTGCTGTACTTCTTTTTCTTCGTGTTCAAACAATATGATTCGGCCGGAACATGACGAAGAAGTATACATGTCGGCTGAGCCATTAATCAACTTCATTACATCTTTGATTCTGTCGTCTACTGATCCCTTTTTGCTTTTGTCGAAGGCCAGTTCCACGTCCACGTCAGATGAAACGGATTTGCTGATAATATCGTCTGGATGTAGTCCGTATTGTCGCTTATTTTCGTCAAAGTGAAGATTCACAATATCTAGTGCTTGTGCCATCTGGAGCACCAAGTTGGAGTCATAAGTTTACCACTTTTAGCTATTATTTCCTCAAGCAGACTACTGTACATGCAACTTCTAACAATGCTTTCTCATATCTTTCACACAAATCCTCAAATCAAGTTTGTTAAACTTACTGCCATGATTTGCACGTGTCACAGTGTCGAATCCTGGAATCCTCAATAGAATATTAATGGCTCAGGGCGATAAGTTTGACCTGGAAATTATACAAAACAATATGTTGTACTTTTAGTGCATAGTGAATTATTCAACTCTGTTGTATTTATACTTTTCGAAATTCGAATAGCGTCAACAAACTCACCACACAAAGTTGGAAAGGGTTGTCGCAAGGACTGACGCTAGATTATCTCAATCAGCCAAGTATAACGTAGGACATAGAATCGAACAATTAATGTTCAGACGATCGCTTTTTGGCTGTTTACTGACTTCTGACTGAGTGAGCAAATATTCTGGTGTCTTGAATACTTCTAAATTGACTTTTCGATCGCCAAGCACACAGACCAAGCCAAACCTCAGCTTGATTGCCCGAAATACTGATCAATATTTGCAAACGATATCAAACTTTTAGATTTCGCGAGTGACTGCACAGATTGGACAGCAAAAAAGTCAACGTGGATGTACGAATATTTTACGTAAACATTGAAACCCTCGGACACATCTTCTGCTGTAGAATAGCCGGCCAAATCACCGTCGAACCATCGAGTGAAGCACAATTTTTAGAGCACCGGCAAGATTTGAATTTACGCCTGGCGGGAAAGAAAAAGTCGAGTGAAAATGAAAATAAATATTTACAATCTTTAAAAGTTGAATGAAATTAGAATCTGTTTGAGTGCATAACATTTTTGAAACATTGTTAAAGTGCGAAAATGCAGTCAATGACATCAGCGAATGTGTTGACACCGATCGACCTTCAGAAAACCAAGAAGGAGATTGTTGCTGCACATCAGGCCTGCGCTTGCAGAGGGCTCAATAAATCTGCAAAATGGTAAGTTTTTCAAAGAAAGTGCAGTTATAGCGTTGCAATTCAACTATTCAGAATTTCTTGTCTACCAGGCTGGCGGAGCTCAACTTCTCTTTAGGAGATGTGAAGCTGGAGTCGGAAGCCATTTTGCAGACCCTGGGACCACCAGCAGTTCCGGACAATCTAGTTGATACTTTTTTGTTTTGCAAATCTCTTTTTGATGCGTCAGAATACCAGCGGTAAGTAGTTCTATGAGACTGAACTTTGAAGCTTTAATCATTTCTGAAAATCTTGAAACTGATAAATGGACTTTGTTGTACAGATGTGCTTTTTTTGCCGAACCTCATTCTGATGACAGCAACATTCTACGGTTCTTGAGATTCTATTCGTTGTTCTTAGATGTTGAGAAAAAAAGATTGGAAAGTTTGAGTGAACTAACAGGTATGTATATCAAATCTAACGGGCCTTTGGAATCGAATCGGTTGATTGATACTCCTTGTTTGCTCCAGTTGTGTCGGATCCCAAACAATCAGAACAGCTTGTAGAGCTAGTTCATGAAGTGTTAGGATCTTATTCGGAAGACGTGCTGCCAAACGACTACGACGCTTACGACTTGTATCTTTTGGGAATGGTTTCAAGAAGATTAGGCGATGTTGAAGTAGCAATCGACTATTTGGTCAGTGCTATAAAAAATAACAACTTCATTTGGGGCGCTTGGCTGGAGCTGTCCTTTCTCATTATTGACAGGAAAAAGGTAAGGTTTTCGAAGTGAGCGTTTGATGGCTATTGTAATGGAGTAAGTTACTCTAAAAGTATTTTTCTTGTTCTAGCTACTTATTGTGGAAGCCGCATTACCTAATTGCTGGATGAAGTACTTTTTTGCCGGTCACATGTACCTGGAACTGCATATGAACGAAAAAGCTTTGAAGATCTATTTTTCTCTACAAAAATCTGGATTTCACAAAAGTTTATACGTACAGTCCCAGATCGCCATTGCATATCACAATGTGCAAAGTAAGTGTTTCGTTGATTTGTAGCTACATTCAACTGGTTTCGAAAGATGAAACCCAAATGTCTTTGTATCTAGGAGTTGAAGAGGCCATCGAAACTTTCGATAAATTAAGTGAAGAGGACCCATTCCGATTGGACGACATGGACTTGTACTCAAACATGCTGTACGTCAAGGGAGAGAAATACTACCTACAAGTTTTAGCTAACAAGGCTGTTGAGATCGACAAATACCGTGTGGAAACTTGCTGCATTGTTGGTATGATGCTGGAGATTTTATTTGTTGAGTTATTTAAAGTGAACGATTTGCTCATTTTGTTTTTTGTTTCAGGTAATCTTCACAGTTTGAAGAGAGAACATCACAAAGCTATCGATTATTTTGAAAGAGCTCTCCGACTAAACCCATATTACCTTTCGGCATGGACGCTCATGGGACACGAATTCATGGAACTGAAGAATTCAAATGCAGCCATCCAGTGTTATCGTGAAGCAGTGGGCAAGTGCCATTGATTGAGTGAATAGGGATATTACTTCATAGCTAATATGTTTTTAAACTTTCAGAAGTGAACCGGCATGATTACAGAGCATGGAACGGACTCGGTCAAACCTACGACATATTGAAAATGCCAGCGTACAGTTTGTACTATTATACTCAAGCGCACAGACTGAGACCGAATGATTCAAGATTGCTCACCGCGCTAGGCGAATCCTACGAGAAGCTAGATAAGCATGAGTACGCAGCCAAATGTTATGAACGTGCCCGGCAGCTCGGAGATGTGGAAGGTCTTGCAATTTTGAAACTTGCTAAGTAAGTGCCCTATCTGCGTCTGCTCAATTAACCTATTCATGTGAACAAGAACTGCAATTTTATCGGTATTTTTAGGATGCAAAAGCTGCTCAATCCCGAAAAATCAGCCAAGGCATACCAAGAATATCTCCAAGAAATGGAAGACCAAAACGTAGCTGATCGTGATGAAGAAGGCAAAGCTCACATATACCTAGCGAATTATTATTTTAACAAAAAAGAATACGACAACTCCTACAAGCATGCATTCAAATGCTTGGAATTCCCTGAGGTAAATCTAATTCAGACGAGGTTTTTCATCCATTCAAAATTCGAAGTTTACAAATTGTGTTCTTTCCTGTCAGGTTAAGGACGAATCAAAGGCCCTGCTTGTTAAATTAGCTCAAGTAAAGGATCCTATCGTTAACGGCACAAATATTGAACTATTCTCGGAAGTCATGGAGATATCCAAGGAAGAAGAAGCAGAAGAGTTGCCTGATATCAACTGACATTAGTGGAAAATAGATCATCTAAAGAATTGTAGTGTATGGTTTATCGTTCATATTTTTTATATACAACTATTATTAATCTGTTTACTACATACTTTCATTATGTATGTACATTTGTATAATGAAATGAACACATATGTGAATTAAAGTAACAACACATTCACTCGCTGTAAAAAGGAAAGGTCTAGTCCAATCATCTGTTTGCCCCTTCTTTCTTTGCTTTCTCCAGTTTCCCTACAATTGCAAAACAGAACGAACATCAGAATCCGGCATCAGTAGATTTCAGATAGATTGGCGTCATCATGCAACTTACATTTTCTTGTTCTGTTCCAATCAGCAAAAATTGCCCATCCTGCCAGGACTGGGAAAAGAAACGTTACGAAGTATCGGCTCGCAAATGAACGTGGTGCCTTCAGCTCTGTACCCATCATAAACTTGAACTGTTTCTCACGAATTGCCTAATTTAGCTTGTTTTGACTTCGTATCAAGCAAATTGCTCAAGATCCTGAGGAATAAGTATAAAAGTAAAAGTACGTACATGAGAATCTTTAAAATATATTATCGCTTATATTTGATCACAAAAGATTACGTCGTAGAGATCCAGGTAATTACCTTGACCTAATCCGGTCAAATGGAAGCTGAAGAGCTTATTCAGGGTTGTGTCTAATTAGTTACCTATGTCAGGTTTTAGGTTCCGAATTTTTGGAAATTCCGAAAAAGTTTGTGCACGTGATAGCGATATATACAGTTGTTGCTTGAACTGTGGCAGATTTCCTGAAGGATGTCAATACGCCCGTAGGAGATATCCTTGGTTTATTCGATTTAAGAGAGCGGGGAAATTGTATCACATGTGCTTGTTTATGTTTTCTGTTTTTGCCTGTCCGCGATTGCGGCGAATAATAATCATAATTTAAAGGCGGTTATTCGGGTGTGTGGAGGAGGGTAATTAAGTTTAGCCATAGGGTTAAACTGTATCAGCTACTGACTGAAAATTCAACGTGTCAAGGCGTATTGCCAGCTGCTGCATCGTCATGATTCTCAGGAAATCGTTGAGCCACTTCAACCGAAGCTCGAAAGTTTTCAGACCACTTGTTCCTAGCCTTGGGAAGCTTGACTTGAACTCAGTATTGTTCGTCAGCCAAACTTCGAGTTTTAGTTCTGAAACTCACAGTTTCATCACAACACCAATCTTCTATGTCAACTCGGCCCCTCATATTGGACACTTGTACACAGCTTTACTGTCAGATGCGTATGCAAGATTTGAGCGATTGCAAGGAAAAGAAGTGCTTTTCGCAACTGGCACGGACGAACACGGTTTGAAGATTGAAAGGGCCGCTAAAGCTTCAAATGTCACACCGCAGACACATTGCGATAATGTATCCCATCAGTTTGATCGACTTTGCAAAGAGTTTGACGTTTCAAATACTCATTTTATCAGAACCACGGATGCAGCGCATCAGAAAGTAGTTGCTGAATTTTGGGTAACTACACATGCCACATTTTTCTGTAAAAAAACTTACCTTTAAAAAACCTTACTTCCATGAAACAAATTGAAATTCTAGGAGGACCTGCGCCGAAAAGGATACATCTACAAGAAAAACTACGCTGGCTGGTATTCACTGAATGATGAAGCCTTCGTACCGGATGTACAACTAGCGGAGATAGTAGGATCTAATGGTCAGAAAATCAAAATTAACCCAGAATCTGGGCATCCAGTTGAGTGGTGTGAGGAAGAAAACTACATGTTCAAACTTAGCGAAGTAGCTCCGCAAGTGTATGAATGGATATTAGGTACGTTAAACAAATGAAAAAAGCAAAGTCCGTTCCAGTATCTCTTAACTCGATTGCTATTATTTTACAGACAAGCCTGTTGTACCGGAGAAATTCAACGACATGGTGAAAACATGGCTTGATGCCGGGTTACCTGATTTGTCGATTTCTAGGCCGACGTCTAGGTGTGCTTGGGGAATTCCAGTGCCCAATGACCCAAGCCAAACCATCTATGTGTGGCTTGATGCGCTTCTGAATTACTTGAGTGTGTTTAAGTGTCAAGCGGATGTTACATGCTGGCCTCCGTCGTTGCAAGTTGTCGGCAAAGACATTTTGAAGTAGGTCGGGTCATGCAGTGTGTACGTACGAGTCTATTCAGCGAATACTAATCATCTTCTAATATTTCAGATTTCATGCAATCTACTGGCCTGCCTTCTTGATCGCGAATGGTTTAGAGCCTCCGACAAGAATCCTGTGTCACTCTCATTGGACGATAGATAACGTTAAGATGTCCAAGTCTCTAGGGAATGTAGTTGACCCATTTAAGTTGAAGTCAAAGTACAGCAGTGAAGCTGTTCGGTTTTTCTTGCTTAGCAATGGTGTTCCGCATTCCGATGGCAGTAAGTTTCTCATGCATAAGTTTCTGACTTGAGTGACTCAAAGAATATATGAAAATTCATCGGTTTGTAGATTTCAACGAAGAAAAACTAGTCAAAATGGTGAACTCTGCGTTGGCCGATACTTTTGGAAACCTACTTTCCCGGTGTTCATCAAATGCTCTTAATCCTCAGCAGATCCGTCCGGCATGTTCAGCCCGAGAATATGATGGATTGCCAGACTTAGGAAAAGAACTAAAGCAAACTCTTGAATGTTTGGCTGGTGTGTGACTTTATGTTGTTTAAAATTAAGGCTGCCGTGCAATTTGAAAAGCAATGTCTATTGTATAGAAACCGTCGAAGTCAGCTACGGGGACCTTAATTTCTACCGCGGAATAGAACATATTCTAGCATGCTCTAGAATGGCCAATTTATATGTGCAAGAAACGAAGCCTTGGGAAATGGTCAAACATTCTCCAGACGATCCCAATTTGGTGCTTATGATGAACTTGGTGATGGAGACCTTGCGTATTTGCGGAATTATGCTTCAACCTGTAATTCCGTCTCTCTCATCGCATCTACTGGGTAAACAATTCGCCCACTATATTGAAAAAACATGGCCACATCTTAGAAACTTAACGTGATTTTGTAAATTTAGATCGGTTAAATGTTCCCGTATCTCAACGATGGTGGCATAATTCCAAACAGTTCGCGTGGGCAAAAGATTCTGAAACTCAAAGCCTTGGAACTGCCAATGACGTGTTCTTCAAGAGAATTAGGTTATAACACAAGCAAGACTATTACGTTTTTCTTCGTTTTTAATAAAATCTTCTGCTAGTCAAATTAGATCTAATTTTTCTTTTTCTTTGCTATTTGTGGATTAGTCGCATCTTGGTATTGCTGTTGAAGTTCGTTCTGAACCCTCATAGGTGCAGGTGAATAGCGGCTATACTCCATTGCAAACTCTCCCTTACCCTGAGTTGCAGATCGCAGTTCAGATGAATAACCAAACATCTCGTTCAGCGGCACTTCCGCGTTAATGACAACCCAACCTTCATTTTCATCTGTACCAGTAATCAAGCCAGATCTTTTGTTAAGCTGACCGATTGCAACACCTTGGAATTCACTCGGAACAACAACTTCTACACTCATGATTGGTTCCAGTATTTGCCATGAGCCATACTCATAAGCTGTAAGAAGAACAATAGTTAGTATCGTATACCTGAAAAAATGCCAAAAATATTCGTTTTCAAACTTACACTGCTTCATTGCTCCTTGTGTCGCTAAGATGAATGATATTTCGTTTGAGTCAACCATGTGATTATCACCGTCCAGTAGCCTGAACCGAACCCCAGCAATTTTGTAACCTGCTAGCATACCCTTCTCACAAAAACTTTTGAAGCCTTTTTCTATAGCTGGGACGAACTGCGATGGAACATTAGTACCACGAGTTTCATTCTTGAACATGATTTTGGTATTTTCTTCTGGTGGCAGAGGCTAAAATAGAAACACATTTTACTCAATATTGTCACAAACTTGGGATATCTAGAAACTTACAAACCGAGTGACGTACCTCAACCAAGGCTATTACGCGACCGTATTGACCAGAACCGCCTGACTGCTTCTTGTGAAGATAATCAACTTCGACAGGAGAAACCAAGCTTTCTCGGAAAGAAACTTTCGGTTTGCCCATAAGAACAGGGCAATTATACTCTCTCTCCATTCGCTGAAAATTGTGAAGTAATTTGGTGGTTAAACTTTATCATGGAACGGTAAAACTGCAGCATTGGCTGAAATCTCTAAATGTGCATGTATTTACCTGTGCATAAATCTCCAAATGCAGTTCACCCATTCCAGACGCTATGGTTTCCTTATTGTCGGTATCGTAAGCTATATGGTAGGTCGGGTCTTCTTTAGTGAACCTTGCAACCGCTTTGCTAAACTGATCGGCATTGTTTGGATCTTTTGGCTTAATCGACATTGAAATCACAGGGTCTGGGACGTAGATGGATTCCATGGACACCTTCAAATCTTTGTTCGTGACAAATGAATCTCCGCTAGCACAGTCTACACCGAACAGAGCACATATATCTCCCGCAAAAACTTCGTCCACGTCTTCCATTTGATCAGCATGTAAACGAACTACTCTGGATGCTTTCACCTGAATTTTGCAGGACACAAATTGATTAGTTGTATACTGATACTACTGTGCAAAGCGAAACTTATGTGTTTCTTCACCTTTTTTCCTGTACGGGTATTGAAGATGTACTCGCCCTTCTTCAACGACCCTTGATACACTCTAACGTAAGTTAACTGTCCAAATTTTCCAGCTTCTAACTTAAAAGCCAAGCCGACAAAAGGCGTTTTTGATGTTCGTTCAGGATTCATGGCCACTCGTTTTTTCTCACCACTGAAACAAAAAAACATGCATTGATTACTTTGAGAAAGAAGACGAAAGAAATTCCAGATTTATAAAATAATTCTTACGTAGACTCGTCGAATGCCCAATTTTTTACTTCTGACGGATTAGGTAAGTATGCAAGTACAGCATCAAGCAATGACTGAACACCTTTATTTTTTAGGGCTGTTCCAACGAGGACCGGTGTGAACTCCCGTTTAAGAGTAACTCGTCTGATGGCATCTGCAGTAGGGAAGTATGTTAGCATTCTCATATCAAAACCCAACCTTTTGAGCAATCGGTTCTCCCATACCTTTGAGTTCTTGAGTAGTTGGTTTCTTTTCTTGCAGAAACATTTCTCCCAAAGCCTCGTCGACATTTGACACATGCTCAACAAGTTCATCATGGCGCTCATTAACTTCATCTACCATGTCTGCTGGAACTTCACCTTCTCGAACAGTTTCTCTGTAACATCAACAAGAATTTAAGAAATACATTCTACATCCATAAATTCATCAGCATTAAACTACCATACTTACCCAAAGTTGCCCTCAAAGTACAAGGCCTTTTTTTCGACAACGTCAATAATACCAGCACAATTTGACTCCAGGCCAATTGGAATTTGTAAGAAAGCAGCATTGTGGTGCAATTTAGACCGTAACTGATGTATCACTCGGTTTGGGTTTGCACCCATACGATCAAGTTTGTTTATGAAGGCGACACATGGGACTTCGTATCTTTTCATTTGTCGATTTACCGTCATTGTTTGACTCTGAACACCTCCTACTGAACACAAGACTAGAACTGCACCATCCAAAACACGTAAAGCTCTCTCGACTTCGACAGTAAAATCCACATGTCCTGAAACGAACATATCGATACGATGAGATTCAAAAATGAAATTAGCATGTTACATTTACAACTACTTCAGTCAGATGACCAACCTGGTGTATCGATAATATTGATGTTATGGTCCTTCCAAGTTGTGTAAGTGGCCGCAGACTGGATAGTAATGCCCCGCTGACGCTCCAATTCCATGGAATCCATTGTTGCTCCAACATTATCTTTGCCTTTAACCTGGAAATAAGAATCAAAGTATTTCATCATAGTCTCATCTCATGATAGTTTTCGAGTAATTTTTGAGGCAATATCTGCAGGCAATTTGAAATTTAACGTACCTCGTGCATCGATGCTATCTTTCCGGTATAATACAGTATTCTTTCCGTGACCGTGGTTTTTCCACTGTCGATGTGGGCAGAAATTCCGATGTTTCGGATTCTAGCGAGATCATGATGAACTGTTGCTGAAAACTTGGTTGGGGCGGCATAATAACGAACACTAATGTTACTGCATAAATGCAGCAACTGAGCACCTTTTTGAGAGACTAACTTGAAAATCATTTTGAAATTTTTCTGCAACAGACACTGAAACCCCAGGTTTCTTCTGTTGAAATACTCCTCTAAAAAGCGGTATTGCTGTTTCAAAATTAGCAAACCTGTTCCCTAGAAGGTATGAGGCTAAAGCAACTAATGGTCCAGCATCAAAATGCTGCCTTAAATTGCCAAGTACATTATTAAAAAAGTCCAAACTCCTAAACAAATCCGTAAATTCTTAATTAAAGCCAAAAGCTAATGAAAATGATGGGAGCCAAACAACGTTAGCTCATAGCGGCTTAAAAGTTTACATGTGTGATGAGCCAAAACCATGTGGTTTTCAAATCTCGCGCGAATGCATGGGAATATTCCAATTGTAGGAGGTGGCTCTCATATGCACCAACATCGAAATCGTTTTTGCTTCAGATATGCGATTCAACGGAACGAAACATACAATATCGGTACTGCTCTAAAAGTCACAAAAGAACATTTACTCAAAAGAATGATCGATTTGAACGGCTATTTTATCGTGAAAAAATGTAACGTGTAAACAAACATCTGAAATGTCATATTATATGGAGTAACAGCAGGAATGATTCAAAATTGAGGAATCCTGGTCGTACAAAAATTAGTAAATAGAAGAACAACGAACAACAAAGTAATACTACCGTCCCGTGAGTAACTTGAGCACATTACTGTTAGCGTAGTGAATGAGTAGCTTCTTTTTCAATTCAAACAAGAAGTCATTAACGAAGACTTTAGTGTAAAGCGATGTCTCAAGTCTCAAGGCAAATGATTCCAGTCGATTGGCGCTTTCCCCATCTTCTCTAGATACGCATTACACTTCGAAAAGTGTTGGCATCCGAAGAATCCTCTATGAGCTGATAAAGGGGATGGATGCGGACCGTTCAAAACATAATGTTTTTTCTGTAACAAAGGCCAACCAGTGAATTCATAGATTTTTCTAAAGCCAGAAATAGTGGGAAGATGAATTACAGAAGCTAAAATGTCTTACAGTGTCGACAAAATTTCCCTTCTTTTGAGCGTAGGCACCCCAAAGAAGAAAGACGACATTCTTGCAGTTCAACGAAATCCAGCGTATGACAGCGTCAGTAATCTTCTCCCAACCTTTGTCCTTATGAGCATTAGCACAGCTCTTTTCAACAGTCAAGACCGCATTCAAAAGAAGTACTCCTTGCTGAGCCCAACCAGTGAGACAACCATGACTGGGTATTACAAAACCAGGTATATCCGTCGACAGCTCTTTATACATATTCACGAGACTTGGTGGCGTTGTGACACCCTTCCTAACGCTGAAGCACAATCCATGAGCTTGACCAGGTTGGTGATAGGGATCTTGTCCTAGAATCACAACTTTGACTTGTTTGATAGGTACTTGTTTCGTCCATTCCCAGACATTTTCAGCGGGTGGGAAGACAGTCTTTGAAACTCGGCAGGATGTGACGAAAGCGTTTAGCTGCAAGCAATACCAAATACCAATTCATCAGCTACCCAAGGTCATGTCATGGCAATCCGACAATCATATAATGAAAGACGATTCTCAAGTCTGCCTTACCTGCTTGAAGTAGTCTTTCTTGAATTCAGGCTCCAATGCTTCGAACCACGTTTTCCCAATATCTTTGTCGACTATAGACATCTCTTTTGACACTCGGATGATTTTTGCAGCAATCTGGAGACAAATTCTCTACTCAGTATCCTTCATTACGGACTGGGCAGCACCGGATTTGCAAGCATTTCTTTCATACCTGTTTATCACGTATCATGTCCATGACATCCGGAGACATTAACGTTGTTTCAACTTCTTCTCCAACTGTTGTGGTTTTGGCAGTAGGGGTCTCAACAGTCTGTTCGGCAGCCAAGTTTTCGACAGAATCAAGCGCATCATTAAACTTTGTCCGTTTTATTGGTCGTTCTCCATCAGTTTCTTCAGAACCCGTATTAGTAGTCTACAAAGAGTGGGAAAGGAGTTAAAACATGTTTTGCACAGGGCACAAATGTTGTGAAAAGGGTTAGATACGAGATAGTAATTGCTACCTTTGTATCCTTTGTTGGCTCAGCCTTTGATGGAGTCTTGAAGTTTTCCTGTCCTTCTTTTTGCTTCGGAGAAAAGAATCTTGATAGCGTCATTTGACCCGTTTTAACACCGCTTTTGGGAGTCGTTATCCTAGGCATTTTGGCCAATTCGATTCAAGTTGAAAAAAAGTAACTTGTTGATCTCACAAGAGCTGAAATTGTGACTAGGACGATCACTGGGCGGAGATTGAAGATGTAAACATTCTTAGTAGGTTCAAACAGATGCTCTTACCTCCAACGGTGTTCAAGTTCAGTTAGTGAACTGAATTAAGGCTTCGAAATCAAAATATCTTTAACCGGTGTTAATTTATAAAATATGAAAAAATTCCATCGTCCGGAATAAATCCGCAAAACGAAGGCCAGGCGATTTCCTGAAACCGCGACCGGAGATTATAAACAGTTTGGCTGGAACACATGTGTCCTTTCTCCTGCTCGTGAAGATTCCCTCCACATACCATCGAGAAAAGTTATTTCAATGGTTCATGTTTGAATCTAGATCAAAACGTTTTACTATAATCATGTATAAAAATGCCATATGGGTGAAAGTAATAGACAAAATTTCATGAGATGTCTTGAATGAAGTGATATTAGCACGATATTAGCATTTTGCTTTTATTAATTCAATCGGCTCTCGACACTAAACACCAAACTATAACCTAAAATATTTACAGTAGTAAGTATAGCAGTAAATATTAAATATATGCCAACTAAACTAAAAGGTGTTGCTTCATTTGTGGTCCAACTTCTGACCTGTGTCACAAAAACTTATTATTTCGTTCGGGAAGTCAGTACTATAGAAACGACTTGCTGAAAGATAAAATCCAGATACAGTATAATCGACTCCCGCTCGAAAGTCCTGAATCGTCCTACCCAAATACCCGTAGTCGGAATAGCGTTAATTTGCCGGTGATATGACGGAACACTGACGAAACGATGATGCTGATGTCTCCTCACCGTGTTTTTGAAATCGTTGAGATGTTGCGAAACGGTATAAGCGTTGGCATACAATGCTGGATAGGCCAGAAAGCAAGCAATAAAGCAATAAGCAAAGATTGCTGGAACTACAGGGTTATCAAAGTCTTTCAACAACAAGCATGAGAGGCAAAAAATACTGTTGCAAATAAAATCCAGTTTCAAAGAGAAAATCGAAGCTGAATTAGCCACATTGAAGATTCTCAACATGACTGTCAGCCTGGTCATGTCTCTGAATGCTTTTGACAAGCCAAATCGTCCAAGGCTTAGAAGCCTGACCCTGAAAAATATATGTGCAATTATAATAAAAAATCTTGTTGATGCCTGATACTCGAGCAGACTTTACGACTTACCTCCGAACTAGCGAAGAAGCCAACGAGTTCCAGATTTCGAAAAAACTCAGGTGAGTTGCAACTGCCACTATTGCAGACCCAGCGACGAGATACGCAGTTCCCCAATCAAGAATGACGGTCGCCACAGTCAGCCCAACATAGAGGGCGTCGTTGTCCAAGTACCCGTTTGCACGCCCGTACAAAACGACGAACTGGAATTTGGTCTTCAGGCTGGGCACCCACGAGTTGATTGCGTTGACGCCATTAATGCCTACGAGCAACGTGAGTGGGAAGGAATACAGGAAAAAATGCTGCAGCTTCCGTTTCTTGATGATCGGTTTGAAGAGGAGCAACCGTTTCCACAGGATCGCCAGGCTGTCAACATGTTCAACGAGGAGAAAGTAGGCAGCCCAGCAAGTTGTCACGTGTGACGGGAGACAGAGGCAATGCCAGGCGAGCCCAAAAAGGTCCGAGGATCCACGCAAAAGGTCCCATGCCAAAGTACATGACACAAAGACAGCTCTCAGCACGAAAAAGAAAAACCAAAAGTGCCAATACAGCCGCCTTAGCGTAGAAACTTTTTTGAAGGACAGCGGAAGCCCAAAACACCAGAAGAACAACTTGAACACCTTCAAGTTGACGCTTATGGCGCTTTCAAAGGTGATAAAGTCGAGAACCATTGTGTTTGATACAGGAGAGATTTTGTAAAGTTAGACGCAGCTTGGTCTAATGTTAAGGGTTGAATGAAGTGCAGCATTTCGGGGTTTGCAGCTTTTAAACTTTCTCCATGCGATGCCCGAACCGGTTTTTTTCAATCATTTCGGGTTGATAGGTTACGTGCATATCACGAATTCAATTTTTCTGTCAATGAAGAAATGCAATTTTTGCAAGCAAATGGAGTATTTTGAGTATTGATTGATAGAGGCCAAAGTTTTGATTATGTTTTTACATGGATTGATTGACACTCAAATCAGTTACGTGTCGATGCTGCAATTTCTTGTCATGTTGTTTGAGCATTGCGTGACATTGCGTGACATCAAATGACTTTTGAAGAGTTTTGATTATTTTAAAAACCCTGGATTCAATTTCAGCCGACTTTTGAAGGTCTTCTCTGACAGTGTCATTTCAAGCTCTTCTAGGGTGATTGATGCAAAAGAAATTAAAACTGTACACAATGACTGGAATGACTTTGGAAATTTTTCGCCATTTTTACAAGAAAAAATGAACTGCATTGGTGTTGAGGAAGAATATATATAAAGCATGTAAAAATGTGGTAAACGGAACTTTGTTCATGTAATTATATAATTATGCAATCTCGAACACAAAGATGGCGCTGATGAGACTCATTCGATCAGAACGTTTTCCCATGTATGAAGCTAAAAATCTCTGGTTTTAAAATTCCTTCAAAAAATTCAATACAAGTAGGCTTTTATTTAATTTTTGACAGAAAGGTTGCTCAATGATCTCACCTGATTTTGTAACAAAATCCTTGAAAAAAATTGCAAGTGTTCCAGCAATTCAACAAAACTTTACTTGTGGGGGGATCCAAATAAAACTTGATGATTATATACCTGGATGAGCCCAAATTGAGAATATATAACCATTGAGTAATGTTTGGTGAGAAGAATAAGAAAAGGTCCAAGAAAAATTTGTCGAAAGAGTCATTTATTACCGAAGGACAAGGATTTGTGCTTACACATAGCTCGGTAATTTGTTGATGATGATCCCTCAAGTTGGAGAATGGACAAGGAACGACAGTGTCCATTCATGGTACGACGTTGCTATCCATAGTCGACTCATCATCGAACCACTTTCCACCACCACCACCAGGTAGGGTCGGTCCAGGGAAAAAAGTTTATCGCGCTATGAATGTGTCATTAAAGTTGGAATGCAATTAAGGGCGATGGCAACGGAAACAACAA
>JAQGBJ010001860.1:0-20015 GCA_034698345.1 Sphaeridia pumilis
CATTACGCCGTGCCCTCTGACCTAAGCTCCGTCTCCCCAACTACTTTACTCTTTGCCTCACTTCCTGCTCACCTCTCGCATATTAATTAATCTACCTGTAGCTTCCTCTCCACTAAAATTACAGCCCTATCATTTTCCTTACATTTCCTCGTATGATACTTTGATGGAATCTCGTTGTTGAAACTTACGTTTTGTTGTCAATCTCCATCATCCTGACGTACTTTTCGTACTTGGCGTACTTGTATTTGTAGTTGGCTTCGCCTCCTTGTTGCAGCTGTCGCTGCAGTTCCGTCTGCAAGTCTTTAATTTTCTTGGACTTTTTCTTCATATTATTCTCGTGCTCCTGCTGCAGCTCTTCTGCAATAATTAGCCCATTCTCTTCTTCTTTTTCTTCAACGCTTTTTTCAACAACATTTTCGCCTGTCACTTGCTGCGCTTCTTCTTCTTCTTTTGCCACCACCTCCTCCTCCTCCTCGTGCTCACACGGAACTTTTTCAATCACAACTTCCACTTGGACTTGTGCCATTTTTGCGAATTTCACTAATTACTAATTACCAATCAATCACGAACCCAACTCGCTTTTAATTACACCGTCAAACTACCGACTGACTGCACTGCTGAGCCTAACGTCCGCAGACTCTCGATTTCACATCCAACTTCTACAAACCCCAAAATTCTACTGACAAACAACAAGAACCCTTTCAGCGCTACCTGTTCCTGAATTACCTGATTTACCTGGAATTATGTACCTGCTGGCTCAGCCCTTATATTATGCATCTCATTGCCCTTATTGCTTCTGATTATTGGAGATTCTGGCCATTCTGGGCAGAATCTCCAATCTTTTCTCGTCCCTTCCGCCGTCCTTGGCGATATCGCCAGAAGCAACAACCTCCCAAAGGCCACCACAAATATAAGTGTCTTTCTTCAACCCTTAATCTCGGTCCACATTCCGGAGACAAGTCGTACATATGCGATACATGCTCCCCAAGCAACAATGACTTTCAATTTCACTGCAGGGACTTGCTGTCCGTCTGACGAGACTCTGAGACAACCAAAGACTTGAAAGTATTGCGAAGGCTCATAATCTCGCCAACTTTTGTTGCCATCATCGCCATAGCACTTGGGCCCTTGTCTCGTAACAGTATTAATTGCACCCATTATAGCTACTTGTTCATCTGCATCATCTTAAAATTTCAATTGCGTCATCGTCTCCATATCATAATAGTGCATAATGCTTCGAGACGACTCGGCAAATTAGCAGCTCATCCTCACGTCTCAATCTTATTCTTTCCTTCGTCATTCGTGGCAGTTCAAGTTTCGCAACAAATGCATTTTAAAATGCAGCAAGAAGAATTTGAACCCGCATTTTGGTTAAAATTGTGCTGTATAAGTATGTATTCGTGTGCCTTCTTGTGCTAGAAGACGTATGCGTATGCGGACACCTTTGGATCCATTAAAAGTTCCAAAAATAAACTTCTTTTCTCCACAAACAACAAAGTCCCCGTAAGTTCCATTAAGCACAAATCCAGTCTCTCACAGCCTCGTTCAAGGTGAAATCTGGCCTAAATTTAACAAGGCAGGAGGTAATAATGCAGTTGGTTGGGGATCCAATAGCCAAGCCTTTATCACGTCTTTCTTGAAAAAGTTCTAAACAGATTCTTCGGGTTCCTGTTTATGTGCATGAATTACATCAATAATTTATTACGCATAAACAACCCGCTAACAAAATACCTTGTGAGCTCCTTGATCACAAATCTCCATTTAATTTGCCCACAGGTCAGCAAGCAACAAACGTTTACACGCAAGCAAGCAGATTGCAAACCCACTTCCTTCCCGCATCACGCCTTTGATTTTAGCTGAGTTCGAAGAGAAGCTTAATATGCCTCCAGCACCGATGGATAAATCATCTCGATTGATTCATACCATGAAATATCCAACTGGGCTTCATTTTTCAAGCTTGATCCCTCATATGCTTTGTATCGGAAAGCCAGTCGAGTCTGATCCAATAACCGTCGAATAATTCAGATAGTCTTTAGCACTCTTCACAGTCTTTTACAGCAGCTTCCTATCCAGTTTCCATTCTCTGCCTTTGAATAACGAGGCTATTACCTCAAATTAAACGTGAATAACTCTTGAAATTCAATTATCTCTTCCAAAACACATTTTACAACCTCAAATCATCAACACTTTTCAGATTATGGTCAAACTTAATCTTATCCGACTTCCAGAAGCTTGCAAGGTTTCCATCAATGTCATCTTTTACAGCCTTAAACTTATGCACCAAAGCAGTCAAAGTCACGACCACCAAAAGCTTCACTTTGTATACTTCAATACTGTATGGTGAAGTCCAAAACAAATTTTATATTATTCTGGACCCAAGCTCAAGCCTTCGTTTCCTGCTTTTCCAGGAGAATTCTTTAGGTTTCTTTGTACGATTGGTGGAAGACCTTGACTGGCCTTGAAATACAGAACGTAAACAACCGATAACAAGAGCAATGCAAACCAAGAAACGATCGAAATCTTCAAACGGCTTCAGTAACTAAAACTAAGGCTGAAACTGATCAGAAATCTAGCAAAATTAACCAGGCCTTTTTCATCACAAACCTAATTCATAGCCAATCTCTTATTCATTCTACTTTGGTTAATCACCAATTAAGCCTCTCCGCTGAATACACGTGAAAGTAGCCTTCTTATAGCTTCCTTCTTGTTTGTTTGTTAATCGAATCCAATCAAACCAACGCCACAAACAAGGACCTACGGCTGTTTCCGTATCGATGAAGCCGCCTCGTTGACCAACAGCTCGGCTAACTCGTTTTACCTTCATTGACTGAATGACTGACTGGCTGGCTGAGACAGGATTAATTTCTCTCCTACGTTAATTTTCACATTACACGTTCTGTCAGTCAACTCGATAAGAAGCCAAGTCCAAAAAGAGACCCTTTCGTGATTGACCACATAACGAAAAAACCAAGCGAGAGAAAACAATACAAATAGCACCCACACACGCAGTCACTTTGCAATATTGCAGCACCCAACAAGAGACGTCCGCTTGCCAATTTAATTTGCCAATTTGTTTGCAAACAAACAAGACTCTTCTCAGGTGTATTTAAAAGCGTGTGATTACTTTCTCAAGTCAAGTATTCCTTCTGACCAGCAGGCGAAAAATTAAAGTCTCCTCGTCTCAAGTCTCAACTGAGCAACTACAATTGAACACCTTTGCAAAAATGTCATTTACCAACTTGCTATTTCTGGTCATTGGTAATTTACTCTTGTCCCCTAAACCGTCACTTATCTTCCGCATTTCCAATCTCATGTTCTGAATCCTGACTCAGCTCCAATTAACTTCCAAGAAACCTGTCCCAGTCAAATACACTTTCTCTGCTTAAACAACAAGTGTTCTTAATCAGTCGTGTCAAGACATCAATTAAAGAGACGTTTAGCACGTTCTTTTCCCATTAAAATTCTGAAACAAAGAAACTTTTCCCAAAACTTCGATACAGATCAGACATACTTCAGAGCCAATGATGCAACCCGCTCGCCATAAATATTTGCCAGTGTCTTCTTGGCCTAATCTTCAATGGCCAAATTGTCCAAATTTGCAATCAAAACATGGCTCTGACATGTTCCCTTAAGTGTCTACAAATCTGGCTATTTGTGTGGTCACCTGTCTGTCAGCAGACGAACTTGAGACACTTGAGGCAAAGGCTGTCCGCCCTTGCCTCTGACCTGTCACCACAAAAAATGCCAGTCTTTTACATTTACAACATATAAAATTTACACACTTTCGAGATCCACTTTTTGATCTACTTTTCGCAATCACACAAGTGAAAATGAGCCAAGAAGCCCATCTTCGGCCTGCGGATTAAGACACCGCCGGTAAGTCACTTCAAAGGAAGCCACGCCCTTTTAGTAATATTTGCTTTTGATTCAAACTTATATTGCTTCTTCTTAAGCTCCTCAAAATCAAGTCTTTTATTTGTTTTAATGAATTTGGCCTACTGCCTTTTGCATTCACCTTTGAAAATTCTTCAAAGGCTTCAAATAAGTTTCCAAAAGCCCACACACTCCAAAGACACACATTTCAACTTCCATACATGTCCACAAACAGCCTCTCAATTTCACCTTAAGCTTGTCCTAAACCACCTACGTCCATTCATCATTCAGGAGCGTTGTTGTTCCGATGACGCTGCAGCGGTTTCCCACCCTGCTAAACCTTTGTCATTGCATTTTTCGTAATTTGTGGGCGCTCTAATAGCCCAAGCTGCCAAGATAATCCCGAGCAATTGCGTATACCAACAAATGGCATTGTTGCCTTCACAGAATTCTCAGCCACTGCAGCGGCTTGCCAATTTCCTTGCTGACTTACTTGCCTTAACGGGGTTTCTTTCTACTTACACAATCCCAACTAATAATAGCGTTTCGTCGTCCACCACCTTCTTTGCGTCCTTCTTTATCTCTTGCCTTAATTGCGATTTATTGTCCTGAGCCCAAGCATACATATACATTACAGTAGATGGTAGAGGAGCACAATTTTTGCTCCATTTTCCCTATACACCTTTCCCAACAAACAAATTCAGATCAATCATTTTCTCAAAATACACACTTGCCGCCGCCATCATCAATCAAAAGTTTGTTGCGTCACCACCTTTAAATTGTTTAAAAAATTTAAATTTCCCGCCTATCTTTCTCTTCCGTTTCCCAGATTTTTCGCATGACACGTGTCAAACAAACGAGCCGTGCGGAGAGGAATCGAGCAGGGGATGCCCAGCCTGGAATTCCATCGGTTCACCTGTTCCTCGCCTTCTCAAAAAACAATTAACCTTCCATCATCTTCTTCTCCTTTTCGCCTTCATCAGATCGTCTATACGCACTTTTGAATATTCGCATCTCCAGACAGTAGCGACCTGTTTGTAATGGAGAAATATTCACCAAAACCCGCCATTCAGATGCAAACGAAAGCGTTTCTCCAACATGTACTACTGCCTACTGTTAACTACAATTTGCATTATTACTAACTAAACATCATACGCCTCAACCTCAATTCTGGACGTATCTTCAAGCTGGTCTACTTTTGCAAAAAAGTATATTGAAACAATCAAACTTTTCAATTGCCCAGTGCTGATGCACGAGGTGGAACTGAAAGTCAATTCGCTCAATAATCTACGTTCAAGTCTTGGGAGCTAAACTGCATTGGTTTTGTATACATGTGATGTGATATAATATGGACGTGGACGTCCAAGTCTGCGGCGGCCAACTGCAATTACACCGCATATTACCTATCGTTTCTTCCTTGGCACAAAATGTTATGCAATACCTGCCTGACAACTTTTCAGCAATCAGGTACCTTTTTCTATGGCCTTTTTGTATGGATGCCTGTAAGCGTACACACATGCTGAAGACACCAAATATTTTCGAGACATGGGTCACTTTGATTGTGGATTGACGGCTGCGGCGCTGCTGCTGTGTGTGTGTCAGCGTCACAAGAAGCGTCGGAAGGAACAGTGCGTTCAAGAATATGTATGTAGCTGCGCTTGGGTATCAGAAAGTAAAATTTAAGTAGGTGCTCCTGCTCCTTGCTAGCGTTGTTCCCATTCGATTTCAATGAAAGTGAATCGATGCTGCTGAAAGAGACGCAATGCAAAATGCATGACAGTCATCATTATCACCAAATCTAGTAGAAGTGTGGATGGATTCTCGATTATGTATCGTTTGGTGACTGCCTATACAGGGATTTATTTGGTATTTTAAAACAAACTTATTTTTAGAAGCAGATTTTGTTTCTAAAATTTTAAAATTTTTGAAAAATTTATAGCTCGAATTCTTTAAATGTGCTGCAGCTGAATGCCGCTTGAAAATTTAGCTTATTACTCCGACTTTCTTTAGAAGATTTCTGGATTTCAATCCTGTAAAAATATTTTCTGTGGACTTATTTCTCCGAATTACAGTAGGAAAATATCCAGATGTACACAAACACTTGAAGCAAAGATTCGCACCATTCCTGTTTACTCTCGAACACAATTGAACAATCGTCATTCTAACCATACACACATAATACAACAAATACTCGACACGTAGATACACTTGAGCCAATGTAATCTGTAACAACAAAGCTTTGTTAAAGAGCCAAAAGAGTGTGTTGCTACTAATTATTATTGGAGACCTTGCTTCCAATACATTCAGTCAGCAATACAAGCAATGTCAGCCAACGTCAATCAAGACGTTAATTGTTGCTCTTGTTAAAAGACCTTTAACTGTTAGCGTAGGTCACACATTTTAGTCAGTTCAGACAGTAATATTAATGCAAGCAGCTGCGCATCAACAAAAATTTCTGGGACGCTGGTGCCGATTGTAATTTTTAAAATTTTCTGAGGACATAACCACAAGCTTGGAGATATTTTCTCCAAGCCTAAAAACCAGCCCAACATTTAAAACCAGCGAACAAGTCACACCAGTTACTGTTGCTATTTTCGCCACCAAACAATCAACTCTCATGCTCAAACAAAAATCTTCTTCTCTTTACAAACTTGCTAACCTCTTTATGGTTTCAGGAGGATCCTCCGTGCAAAATTTACTTTTCTTTTCATATATATATTTCATTTACTTCTTCGTCTTCTTTTTCTCGCTCACTGTCTTATAGTTTAATTCTTCCTATACTCCTTTTCCTACTTGCAATTTTTATGACGGCCATATCCTTCTCTCTCGGTGCATAAAACCGCATGGATCTCTCATACATCTTCACAGCTTGTTAACTGCAGATTGCTCTTGTACACCTCAGCCAGTTCCGACATATTTACTCCATTCATAAAACAAGACGATTATCCACAACCGCATACTGAAACACAGCAAGTCGTCTCGCTTCCATCGGCAATTGTCCAACGTACAAGTGCGTATAAAGCCATCAACAAAGTGGAATACCAGGTCAATTTTCAAGAAAAAATAACTACTACCTTTACATATACCTCAGCAACGTTGTTGTTCATCATAAATACACACACACACATGCCTTGCCTCACTATCATCATCAACTCACTGACGCTTTCAATTTTTCACTGCGCTACCAGTGTAGCAGAAACAAAAAACTTTTCCTAACCCACATAACCGTGATTGTGATTCACGTACCCAAAAATAGTAGCTCTTGTTTTTACACATTTCGCGTCGACCAACATCATCTTCGTTAATAAAATTTATCATTCAAAAGATTCACTCAATCACAGTAAATACATTTTCGTAGATAACTTGTACAGCAACAGCTTAACCCTTTTTCTACTAATTAGTAGAATTAATTAGAAGAATATTTCAGCTTTCCTATTTCTTCTTCCCTTCTCCTATTTAAACACACGGCTTATTTTTTAAAGTTACCTGTAATCAATCCCTGATCACTTTTACCGTTCCGCTATTCTTAGTACTCAATGATATTAAATTAGCCCTAATGAACAAATCACTCTTTCTTACTCTCAGCTTCCTTTGGCTTTCAAATCAATTTTTATTATTTCCATTTCTCTTTTCGCATTCAACTGCCAAATTTCCTTTGTCTCCGGCCACGACAGTATCGGTTCTTATTTCACACCTTAATCTCTGCCATCATGCGATATTCGCACTTTTACTTTGGTCAAATTGAAATGTATCCGTCCGTCCGTCTGCGTCTTCAAAACTGCATCTTGAAATAAATTTTAAAACCTACTCATACCTGCACCTTCATCATCAAGGAAGTCTTAATATTTCAAAGCCGCCTTAAAATTTACAACTGTCTTCCGATCCAGACTTGCTAAAATACATGAGACCGGAAAATTGATGCTTATCTCGAAACATTTAATTGTCCATTTGACCACCTCAGCTGAGTTTCAAAAGCTCTTTCAAAGTTGCTGTTACAACTTCCTGCAGCTTCTTCCTAAAGGCCCGGATGTGCATCTCACTTAAATTCGCCTATTTTCATATTTTAAGCCTTGGCTTCCATGTACTTAAGTTTCCTCTAGCCTCGAACTTCACCTACAGTAATAGCCTAAAATTGCCATTTTTTGCCAACTCTTTGGTCATAAGCTCACCTCAAAACGACCAGGTCAACCAACAACCATCGACCTCCTACCACTAAAACCTACCATCAATCAGTCACACACACACACACATCTCGCCATATACATAAATATACATAACAATACACGCAAAATCCCAGTCAATCCGTACACAATTGGCAAACAATCAATTCATCCCTCCTGCCTGTCCATAACAAACAAACGTTATAAATCTTGTCCTCACAACCCTCCATCGCACAAGCCTCGCAATGAAATCCGTCACATTCCTCGCCGTCTAATCCTGTTATCTTCACTTCCTTCATTTAAGCTCCTCCGAATACATTTCTTCCTGCTCGCCTGCTCTAAATATAGTCCAGAAAGAACAATGTGCGAATTTGCACTCTCCGTCCATTCGATATATATTCACCGTTAACTATTATATCCAAACTAATGCTAACTCGAATCAATACCGCAAGAGATCACATTCGATAATTTTCAATATGCTCCCCACGTTCGCAATTCAGGTGTCTCACCTCACAGTTTGTTTTCCTTGTACATACTGTTGCTTGTGAGCTTCTTAAATATCGGTCTTGTACCTCAACTATACGTACTTCTTGTGGGTTCCGTAAATAGCAACGTCAAGAGATGTTATCAAGAGACCTGTTAATCAGAAGCTTCTTCTCTGAATGAATTTCTCCAATCTTGTCAACCCCGTGTCGCTTACATGTAAACCCCCTGCGAACCACGTACACCTGACGCTGTCACCACCGACTCGCTTCCATCATAATTACCTTCAAATTTGAGCTCTAACATGAGCATTAGCCTTTTTTAGAAGCTTGCTGATTGAACGGATAACTATATATAATGCTTTTGGTTTCTATTTCAGCTTCATCTAGTCTTGTAGCCGTTTCTTTCTTTAACTGTAAATTGCGACGCAAAAATTCGCTATATTTCCAAACGGCACCTGTGTCTTGCAAAAATTTTTGCCTTGCAAAAATTTCCAAGTATTTTTCTCCGCTCGCACACTCATAAATTATGAACAAGGACTCTGTGTCTAGCCAAACAACCTTTAAAATTTCAGCCACGGCCCCTTAATTAAGCCTCTTGTGCGTAATCAATTAATTAAACCACAAATCAGCACCGCTCACGCACCCAACGTCCCTTCTTGTAACCTACATCTGTCTTCTAACATAACAAATCGTTCACGCATTTTCTGTTCCTCCAAGTACTTTGAATTAAACGTGAGCCCTTCGCATAACTCAGATACCCAACCACATATTCTCAGATACAATCCAAAGCCATTGTTAATTAGGCCACCGAAATGGAAACTTTTGTCTCTGTTTTTCTTCCTCTCCTTTATTGTCACCTGTTTTGTCTTGGTATATCTTTTGTAATTTAGGGACAATTTGCCAAGGATTCTTACCTTAAACTAGGAATCCGCTCACACTTTTTCCAAGAAAATTCACTCAACCAAAATTCCAAAAAGTCTCGTATTATTTCTTATATAATCTCACTGACACACCCGCAATCTCCAATCAACACAAGTCCCGAAAAATCTACACAACGCTGTTCCTCAAGCAAACACTGCGTACTTGACAAAATGGCACTGACTGACTCGCGACACAAAGATTTTCAGAATCCGAATACAAGAGTTGTTGAAAGATTTCAAGAAATTTCATATAACGGTACACAACCACACGAGAAAAGAATCAGATGAAGGTATTTATTGAGAATTGGCAAAATAGCAAAAACCAATGAAAGAGAGAGTGACGTCCGCCAACGTGCTCACCTCGCCACGTACCTGTGCAAACTGAATCCATTCAATTCAGCAGCGACTCCTTCTCATCGCTGTCTGTGTCTTGGTTGCGGCCCTTCTTTCCCTTCCTTCATCATCCAACAATCAGCCACAGCATCAACAACAACAATATCGCTGCACCAGCCGCTGCTGCAGCGATCCCACCACATCATCATCAAAAGCCCAAGCAAGATTCGCCCAACCCGTTCATACACACAGTGTGTACCAGAGCTACGCCTTTGCAACAATTACCTCGTACAACAACCACATCTTTCAGCGTTGTATTAAGCAAATGCTCTTGAAGCTTTAACATTAGCAAGTCGTTGCTTACTCATAACGCTTACGTAGTAGTGGACAGGAATCCCGTTCGTAATATAACGTTTTACTTTCTATCAGAACAACACCAAGGATGCGAAAGGGAACGCTGTTGCGAGCGCCATCTAGTGAAAGCGCATCCTCACTAATCCAGTATTCTGGTTCTGTCATTCAAAGTCATCTGACCCAGAGCTGCAGAAACGCGAATTTAAGCTTGAACGGGGCCTGAATAAAGCACAATTATTTTATATTTTTTTAAACGCTATAATATAGATGCATACTGAAACTGTTGATACTGGAGGCCATAAGTCACTCTCCTCCATCTCCACCCTCATTAATTAACACCTGTGATTTTTTACTCCAAACTGAATTTGAATTATTGGTGGAAAAAATGCGCGCTTATTGGTGCTTGCCGACGCTGCCAGCGTTTCAGTCAGATCCGCCCAGCCCTTATCACCAGGAAGACTTTGGTTCAACAATACTGCGTGCACTATTGGTCGCGATCGCTCAAGATCCAAACGGCTAATTTGCGCTCCACGCTCTTTATAAATACACACAACAGCTTTAAGGTTTATCCGGCCATGCCTAACTTTGATTAAACGTGTTTGATATGTAATTAGCCTTTGGCTGAGAGTCCAGCCCAATACCTTGTTGTCTATTGAAACTATTTTTTTCTACAAAAGCTAATAAAACAGAACAGTACTGACCGTCAGGAACAAAACTGCATTACTTTTTTACAAGGTGCACGGGTACTATAAATACTGCTCCTTTATTGTCATACCGTCAATTTCTTATAATAAAAGTTTGTTATAAAACTGCATTCGTTCTTTTGTTAGCTAATTGCAATTATTTTAAAACTGCAGTTTCAGTTAATCAAGGTCAACATGCAGAAAAATAGCAACAAATCAAATATACTCCCATTACAATGTCATGGCTTCAGGCTTCACGTTTTTAATTTACAGGACCACGTGGTTAAAAGCCTGTTCAGCTGTGAGTATAATTATTTGTAGTGCAAATAATGTAAGCCAATTATTCTCTTGCTTAGCATATCAAGAATTAGGTTTACAGAGCTATTTTTAAAACAAACTACAAGTTTCTTTGCAACTTCAACAATTAATGCATTATGTAAGTGCCGTTTCACGAAAATCATATTTATTGGCGTACCGTGTTATAGATAGGTGGAACGGATTGAAGTACATTCTGTCTTTAACTGTGAAATGTTTCTGAACTACAAGAAGAGAAAACGATCAAAAATATTTTTCAAATGAAGATCATCTTCAAATTATAGTTTTTCTTTTAACTTTTATTACTTTCCGCTCTTATTCTTGAAACTCTGTTCTCTTCAGATTCCTTTGAAAATTTATAACCTTTTTGTACGTACGTTTTGCAACTTGTGTAGTTCCCAAACATGTTGTTCATTCGGTAATCACTGAACCAAAATCTGCGAAATTTCTTACACCGAAATTAAAATGAAGCATTATCATAAGCCTTTAATTATACCACAACGATTCCCTACTCTGCCTTTTGCTCTACCGCCCTATGAGCTACAAATTTCACACCGTCAAAATCTTCTTTATTATTTGTTTTACTCCCAGATAATATTTATAATCTGATTATTCCCATTTCTCCTTTTGCAAAAAGGAGCTCCGAACAATCCTATACAATTCGGCCTCCTTAAAAGAACCATAAATGTGCTAAGTTTACATCTTTTAGTTTTATTGAACTGCTTTTCGCCATAATATCCAGCCAGCTGTCTAGACAATATTTGGCAATCTTTTTCAAATCTCTCGTTTCTGATTATTGGTCAAAATTTTGTGGATTTATTTGACCTGAACTTTGGGAAAAACTTGTAATTCTTAAATTAAAGAGTCTTTTATTTAATACAGAATTCATCGTACATTAGATCATCTGATCCACCTGATTATCTCATCCTTCCTGCAAATCAGGTGTTAAAAAAGAAACCTTTTCCTCCCGCTTCTACTCTTGTCGTGTTATATCTACACTTTGATGATCACTTGAGCTGACTGACTGACCAACTCAAATGGACAGCAAAAACCAACAACAATGCACAAAACAATGGCTGCCAACAATACACATATACGAGCCATAATACACTCTTATCCACGTTCACCTGTCAATGTTTTGTAAATAGAAATTTTTCCCATGACATCTTCATAACCGAGCAATATCGCCGTTCAATGTCGTTACACTCTGACTGACTGGGTATAAGCAATTTACACATTAACTTGGTTAGTTAATGTGAACTAACGCAAACTTGCAATTTACTGTAACGCTTCTCAATTCTCTTATATTCGCCTCATTTGATCGTTAGTTATTACACAGATTCAGCCCATTGTTGCCTCCCTGGTTTCCTGTCTGACTTTGATTATGCGACTATGTCAGTCAGTCAATAATCTGACGCTTATGCTGGCAGCCTTTCTCAATCAAGATCTTGCAATGGCTACTATTGCTATATTGCAATTCCAACAAATCCACCAAGCCAGTAGTTGCTCGGTTATTGTTCTCGTGTTATTTTCCCTTTGTTTACCTGGTGGCAACTTGACATTTGCTGTCACAAGAACTTCACAACGCACACCTGTTTTGTCGTTCTCACGCATTTATCAGCGTTATCAGATTGCATCAAAGTCTCAAAGCTGTGTTTTGAAAATCCACATAAACACCTAAGCTCCTGCAGCCAGTTTTCAAGAAAACTTGAAGGAACATTTCGCTGTTGTTATGCTTAATTTTGAATTCGGCGACCTACTGACTCTTGAACATGGCACAGCCGACGAAATAACTTTTTAAAATTTTCAATGGCCCTTCGGAAACCTTTCGATTTTTAAGTTCTGCAAATTTCCATCGAAAATCTCCACAAAATCCACCTGCTATCATCATCAAAAGAAATGGCATAATTGCAACAAGACAAATTGGCCCCTCCAGCTTTAAAGGTGCCACCAACGCGAAAGCATTAAACCGAACTTGAATCTTGCAAGTTATCGTTCAAAGAATACGGCAATTCCCCATATTCTTCCTATATTCTATTCAATCCCATGTAATTTATCCTCTTTTTAAGTTGGTTTAAAAAGTATACAGGGAAGCTCTAAAGGGTTCCGACAACAGGATCGCCTCTGGCCTGTCTTCCATTATGCGATCGCATTTTACAATTTACTCTTCCAACTAGTAGTAATGAGATTGTCCTGAAAATCTCAAGACACAGTAAAAACGAAAGTGAAACAGTAACGAAACGGCGGACAACAATATTCACGTCACCAAACTGTGCAGATAATACAGAGCACCTGCTGCACAGAGTCTAATTGTCGATACGAATTACATACGCTGCAGCAGCGAAATTACTGGACCTCAGGCTATTCCACGGAAATGAGTCCGAACTGAACAACGTTTATTTTTGCACCCTGAGGACTGCAGGCAGGACTTGCAATGAATCTGCCTGCATGTAAAGTACAAAGCGCTCATCGCTATTCATTTCGTTCCCATCAAACGCTATTAAAAGAACAAGAAGTGAAGGCGGCAATGAGAAACAAGGTTCATTTCCATTTGATTAATTCGGTTTGCTTGTATCGAATTGGATCTCTTTCCCAAAGGCTGCCGTTTACTCACACCTTTACGAGTCCACGAGGGTGTTAATTGCTTTTGCTCATTTGCAGACTCATCGAGTCAAGTCATTTGGTGTCGATTTGTCCTTGTTGCATTGAAATTCAACGATATCATTTCGATTCCTTGCAATGCTCAATTCTTTGATTGGACAAGTTCAATAGCTGATAAGCAATCTGCAGATTTACAGAAGGTGTCATTTGGCACCCTTTTCTTGATGCAAGCTTGTAGAAAATTATTTTTTTGTTTCTTCTTTCTCTTCAGAAATTAAAAACCGTCTTCAAATCTTTTCTGAAACCCAGCGCCATTCCGTGTCTTCTGCAGGGATGCGAATTCATATTCTATTCAATTCATATTTGAATAGAATTTGAATTGAATTGGGTCAAAATATTCAATCCAATATTCATTCAAATCGTCTTCAAACCATTCAAATTCATATTCATATTCATTGACCCTAGATAAAATTCATTCAAAATTCATTCATAAGATTTGTCACCATTGAATTATTTCTAAGCAAGGACATATATGTCTAAACACTCAAAAATGGCGACAATTTTGAATGTGGATAATCGTTTTGTCGTTAACAAACAAGCCAAAACGCGTGTTATATGTTTTGAGGAGCAGTTACATTCGGTTATAGCTTCAATGTCGAGAACAAAATTGGGGCGTGCGGACTGAAATTACGATTATGGGAATTTTTGTTAGGTCTCGCGAATTAAAATAATGGGGAAAGCAAAGATTCATACGGCATTCCCAGTGCCCCGTTTGCCAGAATCAAGAAAAATTTGTGGGAATAAATAGCTGTAGTTCTTTCATTTCTTCATGTTAAATATTCATTAATTCATTCAATTTAAGAGATTTTATGAATTAATTCAAAAAATTCAATTCTAATTCAATTCAAAGGAATTTTGACCAATTCAAATTCAATTCATATTCTTATTTCGGAAGCTAGAGTAATTTTTAATTCAATTCATTGCTAAAATTCATTGAATTCGCATCCCTGGTCTTCTGTCTTCCAGTGTCAACTGCATTTCAACTTGTCATTTACTTCCAATGCAAACTTGTCCGATAACACTGCTTCTCAGACGTACTTGCCCTTCCTTCCAAAAACAGCCTAATTGTATTTCCATTCAAATCGAGTGAGCGATGATAAGAAAAAGAAACCAACAAGCTTTTGCCATTACTGGAGGACTGGAGATTAAAATTATCAGATTCCCGCCAAAATACTTCCTACTATTCATAGTGCTGGTTATCACTGTCACCACACGTTTATCTTATGCCTCAAACGGTATTAACGCCTTGACCGTTATCTACCTGTAATGTGTACACATGCGTCAATCAATCAATCGCTAGCCGTGGAGAATACCTTCCTTATTGTTGATTATATACATGAATCTTCCGCATTCCAAAATCCCTCCTTGACCACCCTTTCTATTGACTTCAAAAAATATTTTCTTACCGCCATAGCCGGGTTACTCTTTGCTTCAGTTTCATCCTCTGCAACAACGAAGCGTACCACTCAAGACCGTATGGCTTCAACTTGACAGAAGCTTTGAAGGACGACGACGATAAGTCTTCAAATGGCTTCGATGTGTAAGTCTTCAAGGAACAAGTTCTTTGTCCAGCATCCAAAGTCCTTCTTTTCGATGCCATTTAAACAAAATTTCTGCAGCTGGCCACTGGTTTAGCCTTTCTGATTCTGAACTGGCTTATTAACAGCAATTCAGCTGAGTTAATTCTTCAGATTCTGTATCTATCACCACTTGAAAACATTAAGATGTAACACTTGAACCGTGCTCTGACTAGAACAAAAATTAAAGCGGTTTGCTTCTACACAAAATTCACACAACTTTCCGCAACGCTTGTTGCTCGTCCACTGACATTGGTACTATTCGCCTCTGATAAGCTTCTGGATAAACTGAAACACGGAGCACGTTCCATCATGGTTATCCATGATTAAGCAATATATTTCAATGGATGCTAATTCTCTTAAGCTAATTCACCGCCTCCCAAAATCAGCTGATAATTCCACCTGACTTTTGCATTGGCTTAGCTTAAATAATTCATTGTCTTCATTGTCAAAACCCGGATCTTGAGATTCTTCAGGCAAAAGCCCCATTCTCAAACCTTCAAACGAATATTCGAAAATTTTACCAATCTCGTCACCCCTGTCTTTGAATTCTGGTCAAGGTCTTGACAACTCCGCGGAAACCACTTATACATTAATTGCGTCACCAAGCCCAAAAATTCTCTTATTCATTTCCAGTCCTCCAAACTTGCCATAGTTTAGAGCAATTTTGTAAATTATACATTTTACTTCAACTCATCAGATGTACCTTTTGGAATTATACGTATAAACTCAAAGCCACTCACCACCGCAGATGACAAAAACATGAATCGTTCATTTGTAAAACGTTGGCACATTACAAATGATCTCAAATAATCAGTTATCCCAAGTAACGCATTTTTGTACCTACTAACTTGTTGAAATGCTTCAATTAAAGTAACGTTACTTACTCACACTCAAATTAGCATTCAAGTTCAACCACAAGACCTTGACAATTTGCTCTTCCTTACCGTCATTATCGTCATCTTCTTCTACTTTAGCTTCCCTTTGTGACGATATGCGTAAGTAATTTCTCCTTTACTTGACGTACTTTACGTCATTCCTCTCAATGCTACCTTTATTAGGCACCCTTAAAGCAGGTACGTTTTTGGACGTTTGCATATACAATGTCAACTCTTTGGTGCTGACTGACCTACATCCGGTTCATCATTAAAGCATCATCGCCATGCTTTAAACATTGTAAATACAAATAGATTACTATAGATGTATACCAGCGCTAGAAACGTTCACGAGTCCTAAAAATGCCCATGACGAAGTGTACACTTTAGGTCTCTCCGTGACTTCAAAAATGCTTGAAACATGTCAACAGCGACGTTTAACACGTGAAGCAGATTAAGATCACCAGTTTTGTTGCAGTTCTAGACATTTTCGCTCATGTTATAATCCTGAATGAAGTACGTGAAAAACCAGTCAACGTGTTCTTCTTATGCCATCTCGTCAAGGTGAGAAATTTATGGATCTTTCATCACACGCAAACCGTAACAACCGCCGAGAATATCTTCCCTATGCGTTTTGTCATCTTTTTACACACTTTAAATGCGTATCATCACGCAAACTGACAATAATATACCGACTGTGTGCGGTGCGGTGTTTTGAAATTTTTGAAGGCTTCTTCTTCTTATGCTTTAGGAGGAACCTACACCGTTTTCACACCTTTTTGTAAACGTATCCATCTCGAATTACGTACCGCTTAAAATTTGCAATAATTCACCACCGGCCCACACAAGGTGATGATGCTGATGATCTTGATATGATAGCCTTGTTTTTGCAGACATGTATAAATTCAGACGATGTAATTTTAAAAGAACGAGTTGAGGGTGGCATTGGAAATAATTTTAATTTTTATAAAAATGCTGCAATAAAAGGCCGTTTGGACAAATAAATAAATTCCTGCAGACATCAGCAAATTATTAGTTCTGAGACTGTGTTGTTGTTACCCTCCAATCAATCCCATGTATTGTTACGTAGTTCGTCTGAAGTTTTTGTGAAGATTACGCGATCAGAAAAGTGTCGCTTTTACTTTGTGTATTTCCGGCACTTTCCCCAGCATTTCAGGCAATTTTAAACCGTCTTGTTATGTATATATTGTGTATGTATTTCCGACTTTCCGTCCGCCTGCAGACAATGCTCACGCACTATTATGTAGCATCTGGTTTGTATCAACGTTCGGCGGAAGAGTCTCCTCAAGCCTGGGAACGAAGGCCTTAAAGGTCCTGATGTCAAGCGCATTAGCCGGTCATTACGTCGTATACAAATACTCGCTAACTATATAATGGTTTGATATTCTCTAATTAAATTACTTATACTGTTCGATTCAACTTTCTCGTCCGTTTCTTGTGTTTTGTTGAGTAGAATCGTTGGCTCTTGTTCTTCTGTCTCTGTGTAAAGACAGGGAGCAGGTTCCTTCTGTAAAGAAGTTGAAGAAACCTAATGACAATTTCCAGCAGAGACAATGCAGGTTGTCTTAATTTTATGACTTTATCAAACAGCTGGTTTATTCTACTTCCGACTGCATATTATGTTTAGCTACTTCAAACAAGTTTATATGTTTTGCAGTACACATCCTGTGAAAACCTGACCATTCCACAAATTGAATAAAATTTTGCTTTTTTTACCTGTCGATTACCAATTAGCAACACTGTTGCACTTTGGGTTTGGTTGACCGTGCATTTCAGGTTTTTGCAAAATTGCAACAATGGTTTGCTGGTGTAAATGCTCAACTGAACACGCTCGAACTGACCAATCTTGTGGAAAATTCGCTATCACCTATTGAGAAAATTGTAAATGGAAAACGCGTGTTAGTCTCCAGCTGGGCCTCATCTCGTTTCCTTTGCGCTTTACAAACTTTCACTCAAAATCAAAATCAAAATTCGAAGCGTGTTCTATAGAACACGTTATATAGGTTGACGCTGGTTGAGAAAATAAATCACAGAAAATTGTTGAGCATGCATATCAGACCACAAGAGCAGCAGAACTTCGCTAAAACTCACAAGCTACAGAGTTCTTGAGGTTGCCTACGTGTAAGTTAATTGTGATTAAAGGGAACAGGTTTCCATAAACTGTTTGACACTGAAGTGCCATAGTCGTCAGAATTGGTTCTTCAGTGACTCCTTCGCACTCGCCAGTATTTGAGTTGTTCCTTCTGGAAATTCACTGCGATGAGTAATACGAAATGGAATCTTCCATTTACTCATTGCAAGAATTCTGCATCATCAGTCACAAACATCAGTTCAGTGCTCTACCGAAATTCGTATAGCTACAAAACATTAATTAAGCCACGTCTGACCTGTGACCCCCGCAGCGCCAGCGTCTTGCATCACGAAAACGCTTTCAAACTGTATGCAATGTTCATTTCATTAATTGCCGGTGGTGTATGTATGCACGGATAATGTTGACTGAGCGTCTTAAAGTTGACACTCGCACTGGCAGCGCCGCTGGCGCTTTCTCACTCTTTCACGCACATTCCGAAGAAACGTCAATAATCGGATCGCTTCCATGCACCAATCGTCCGCATTGTTGAACATTGAATTTCCCGCTCGCAAAATTCTCGTACGCATACATTTTGCATTGACGCTTCGCTCTTGCACACACTACAATTACTGCTGATTAATTTTTACGCACTTCTTCGGAGCTTTTTCTTTGAAACCTGCCTCATCTCCGACTCACCTGTCCATTACAACTGCATTGTTCACTTTCGCTTACGCACTCGCAGACCTTCTTCTCGGTCCTCCATACGCATAAACAAACGCTTGCAAAACCAGTCTTTTGTATCTCCAGGCTACCGGCTTACGAATCGCAACTTTCCATAACACAATCATATCACTAATGATCTGCCTCCTCCATACTTTGCTCTCCTTATCTTCAGATCCGGATTTCAACCGCTCCCTTTCATAATAATTAGTCTTTACAATTCACAGAGAATCAGCCCGTGCTCAACCCTTCCAGCCGCTCAAAAACGTTTGCCATTTAAAATTGCAACTCTTGTACTTTTCAAAGCGGTGGCGGAAGTGAAATTAATTCCTTTTCATCACTGCGGCCTCTTTTGTACGTGGTCGCTCAGATTCTGTCTACGCTTTTGATCTTGTGTCCACAAAATTTCGCTATCATTCATCATCTTCCACCCGCCATTTTTTACAATGGACCGGTAACCACTTTTTTCTTCTCTGTTTTTATGACGTAACCTGTGGCAACAATCGCGAAACAATGCAACCTTCCATGGCTTGTGCTATACGCAAGTTCCTTACGCATTCTGTCTTCCGGTTCAGCACTTCGACGTGCCCATATCCTAGTGCCAATAAACTTTCAGTCTCGGTCGACCAGCCATAATTATTCATCCCGTCCAGACGCTTGTATTGTGTAATTCGCAATGAATATGCCAATCAAAAACAGTATTGTCCATTGCAGATTCAACTCTTTGGTTCGTTCCTACAGCTTCTACTGATGAGTAAGTGAATGTTTTTCTTTGTATTAATTGTGATTCTTCACCTGGTCAGTCACTTGGGCACAGTACCTTTTTTCCTCGGTTTGATATGCGTTGCGAACCATGCGTCGTATGTATGTATTCAGCAACGGTTCATGACACCTCAAGTCAATGACGTTTCTGATTCCTTGTCCTGCAATTAGTTGCGTGAATTCATCCATCATTTTTACAACGTGT
>JAQGBJ010001861.1:0-20009 GCA_034698345.1 Sphaeridia pumilis
ATGGAATTCACTGAAGCTGAATCCAACATGAACGATTTGGTCTCCGAATACCAACAATACCAGGAAGCCACCGCTGATGAAGAAGGAGACTTTGAGGATGAGCAAGAAGCCGAATTGGAATAAACCATCTGCCATTACTACTGCCACAATCAATTCCAGATGTATTCCAATTAATACACACGCATTCGTACATTTATACACAATATTATTATTAACACCCATCCGTCTTCCCATGTAATAAAAACAATCTGTAGAAATTCGGCGAGTGTCGACTGCCTCTAACGTTTATACTCTTGTTTAACATGAACATATTGTGTGCTTAATATCATTAAATACTCGCTTTATCATGAATATTACTACAATTCTGGTTGTTAGTATACTTGAATTATCATGTAACGGAAACAAGATTCTAGCTTAGTGAGGCGAATAGGTTTGAGCAGACTATATCGTCACTGTAGGAGAACTCAGTGTTAGTTAATTAGCTCGAAACATGAAGTTCGTATCGCAACTTACTTGGCTAACATGAAAACTACTATTTCGTTTCGTTTTTCGATTCTTATCTGGCATAGCTGGCAAAATATAGACGATTTCCCCTGAGACACAAGTTCGACTCTAAATTAAAATCAACCATTGGACACTTAGGCTGCAAATTTTAAATTTTACAGGTACAAACAGTAGGACGTGCACAAAAGAATATTAAGTTCATATCAGTCATCACGTTAAATTGCTGCTAGCATATTTTGACCAGAATTCTTGAGTCACAATCGTCTTCTTCATTCCACTGTTGCATTATCCATGAACTTCTCGACAAGTGTAGCGAACTCATCCGCATACCTCAGATGTAAATTGTGCTTTCCGTCAGGCATAATGTACAACCTGTAAGCACAAGTAACAATAATAATCTACAATCTCCATTCCATAAAAAATGTACATAGCTTCATTGCCGCACTTACTCGGAGCTTGGGATATACTTGTGCAAGTAGTCCGGATGTTCCGGACCTACCAGAGGGTCTTTAGCTCCGTGAATAATCAGCGTCGGACATTTCACATTGGGAACGTGATCTTTACAGATGTCACCATCATTATGCTTATAGCATTCCACAAAGGCGTCAACAAAGTCCATAAGCATGCTCTTGGTGTAAGTATCTCCGTATACTCGTATTAGCGGGTCCAGCATTTTAGGGTTCCATGTACTGATATCTCCAAAGATCTCTAAAAATACAGATGAAAAGCAATGAATGATCACATGATCCACCACGGTAGTTTCTACATGCGGTCAAAATCGATAGTCCAACTTACTCGTATACAATTCTATATCTTCTTTAGTAACAAAAGCATTGGCACCCCACATGATTAGCTTTTCGACTGATTCAGGAAACAGGGATGATTGAACAATACCTACAGAACCAAGAGTGTCAAATCAAATCCAAAATCAATTATTCAAACATGGTTATTCTTCAAAAAGCAGCTACCGGTGATTCCACCATCACTCCACCCAAGAACAGAATACTTTTGAAATCCTAGATTCTGGATGGAACATCAAATGTGATCGAGCATTACTACATTGATACACAAGAATAAATGTCAGCCAACGGCACTGATTCTAGAACGCACTTGCATTAGTTTATGGCTAAGCTGGGCATCTGTGGTGTAGAATTTCAATCCAGTAAAATCTCGATCTGGTGGTCTGCTTTTTCCATAGCCTAAAAATAAAATCAAACGTTATCAATTATATCTCTGAATTCACGGGCAAATCTTCGTTCAAGTAAGTGCATTTAGTCAACTAACCCGGTGGATCCCATGCAACCAGCTGATACTTTTGCGTTAGCGGTCCTCTCAGCTGAGGTCCAAAGTCGGATTCAATATAACCTGTTAAGTATAAATGAACATGTGTCCTTAATTTCTTTCTTAACTGATGGTATAATCAGAATGCTAGTTACACAATGTAAACTTACCTAAAGCTCCAGGTAAACACAGGATAGCCGGGCCTTTGTCGCCAACCTTTTCATAGTTGAGATTTACTCCATCAATCAAAATCTTTCGATCTGCTTCAGCTGCTTTAGTGGACCCAAATCTTCTGCCCAGTCTAGTAGCTAGACTGGAGAATCGTGGTATCAATTGTAGAACCATTTTAATTCGGGTTTGTCTTTAGCTTGTAAACAAACCGGTATAAACTTTGCCACCTGATCACCTGATACGATTCTGGGTTAGTAATCAGCTTGATTCAACTTAATATCACAACATTTCAAGTAGTTTTTGAAACTGGTTTTGACATGCTAGGTTCAAAATCTGTAATTATATTTAATTATGACTAAATCTGCACGCAAAGTTTGAAGTTGTAATTGCAAGTTGCTGCCTTCAGCAAAGCAAACGCGAGTTCTTTTTGACACAACCGCATAGCCCATAAGCTTAATGCATGTCCAATGCTTTTGCTGTAGTAGCATCAGCCAGCAGCTCTGCTGCATCTTGCGGTTGCAATGTGCCTCTGTGGTTTACAATGTGCCCCTTTGACAGGTTTGCATTTTGGCTCTATGCTTTATCATAGGTTTGCATTTGTCCCCAGAATCGACAGTGGTTTGCATTGTGACCCTATCCTTCATCATAGGTTTGCTTTTTGTCCATACGGTTGCATTATGCTCAAGTGGATATGAATCAGCCATATGAAACTACTATTGTACGGTGGAAGTGCAGGACTCGTAAAGCAAATTCAATGGCTAGCTTCTAGGATGCTACAAATACTAAACATCCAAGTCAACTCGAAAGAATGCTGATGACTTTGTTTTATTGATATAAAACTTAAATAAGACTACAACCGGTACAAATTATACAGTTCAACTATGACTATGACTACAGCTGCTCATCATTGTAATATTTCAAAAGTTTGGGATCCTTAGGTTTCAAAACACACTGGTCTCTGATGTTAACCACCCAGCCTGGGTGTAGATCGAAAAAGACTTGTTTGGGATCTTTTCGTTTCAGAAGCATGTCCTTGTTAGGGTCTTTGCTCAAGTCGGGTAATTCATAACCATACTTCTGAGCTAGTACGAAACGCTCCTGGGCAATTTGCTCTGGGTCAGCCAAATACCCCCTCATTGCAGGATCTGTGTAGTATTCCACAGCGTCTTCGGGTGGTAACATGCGCTTCATGATTGGGATACCGCGCTGGAAGAAATGGAGCGGGTCTCGGATGGCCCATAAGGAATCGACATCATAGTAGGCTGTGGTGATTGTGCCGCCATTACGTTCTATTGCAGCAATGACACGTTCAGTAGTCCATTGGACTTCAATGTTGACTTTTGCAGAAAAATCATCTATTCCCTAAAATATCAATGCAGAAATTACAATCAAGTGTGCCCTTGGCATATAAGGTTAGTATTATTAGGATGAGTGTTGTGTCATGTTATTGCTCTTGCTTACATCATCGGTCAAGTGGAAGCCGAAATGCTTATTATTAGGGTTGAAACCAACAATCTTGGTATTGCAGAGGGAAGCAAGGTCGATTGGCTGCGAAACGTCTACTCTGTTGGTATCAACCATCAGTTGAAGTTGGTGAAGACTTACTGGTGGGTATTGACGTTTGAGACTGTGGAATAGAAGCGAATTTAGCACATCAATTAGCAGTAACTTATGACGTGATGTCTTACAAGACAGTGATGGGCTACTTACTGATGCCCTGAGTAATAGAATTCTCTAGGTATCCTCATGTAAAAAGGCACTGCACCGCTTTCCCATCCTAATCGGGGGAACGTCTGATGCTGTTTAGCACCTTTCTGAGGGTATCCATGTTTCTTGCCTCCATGAAAACCACGGCCACGTCTATCTTTCTAGAAACGGCATAAACAAAACAAAATCGTCAGGTTATATCCTCAGAATATAAAATGGACACATTTCAAATTTTAAGTCTTTTCAATTACCTTTTTTGGCAGGTACGGCCCTATATTTGTCAAGCTGATTCGGGGGAGGTGCCGCATTAACCCCAATGCTCGCTCTGTTCCTGATTTCAAACTCATCGTGATCTTCAGTTTCAGGTGTACCTTAATAAAGACAATACAAAATTTTGAATTAGGTAAACAGAATTCACCAGCAAACTGATAAGGCGTGAAAAATCTTAGGGAAGCTTTTGTTGGAAGCGTTCAGACTAAACGGCTAATTGTTTTACCTTCTTTTAAGCAACACCTCCGGATAACGGCTAACTACACTTGAAAACGCAATTTTGAAAGCGGCCGGAATTTTGAAATCCTCCGAGGATGTTTTGATTTCTTCGGCCTGAGTTATTCGTATCTTGCGCCATGGATATCATGCACGTGTTGATGTAAGCTTATCATTTGCAAAACAGCGCGAGAGTTCCTTGGGTCGTCTCGCAAAATGCGGGAAGACTTTGCCGCACTGTTCTTCAATGGACTCCATAAACAAGCATTGTGCCCAACGACATCCGCGCTCGTCTGCGACGTTAAACCGCCGCTTTAGTCATTTGCAAATAAATTTTATCAAAACAAACACTTAATTAAATTGCACGTCAAAAATTCATTGAAGCTAAAAAACTTTGTACATTACTGACAGTTTTGGAGAAAATAATTTCATCATTCAAGGTAAAGTATTTTTCTAAAGGCGAATCTCGTACTGCTCTTACCTGACGTTTGGCTTCGATTATACTTTTCAGTACTTGAAGTAAATTGTCTTACACACCGATTTTAGTACTGACACTACCAACGTATTCTAACCAGGATGGAGGTGAATGACAATAATTTGCAATCATTGGCACTTCGTCTGACCGAGACTTTTAGCCCTGACGTCAACATCAGAAAGCCGGGTACGAAAGTTAAGCAATAATCAACCAAAGGGATCATTACTTATGTCCATTGATAATTTCAGCTGAAAAGTACTTGGAATCCATTGAGACGAATCAAAACTATCCCGTGCTGCTAATGACATTAATCTCGACACCTAATGTTGATGCAACCGTACGCCAAGCCGGAGCTATCACTTTGAAGAACTACATTCGAAGGAACTGGAAGCAAGTAAGATGACATGCTCATACTTCATAGTGGATTTATTCTGAATGTTAATTTGATTGATGTTTACAGGCTGAGGATGAACCGGATAGAATCCATCCCCAGGATCGGGAAACTATCAAGCAATCCATCGTGAATTTGATGTTGTCATCCCCGGAAGGCATCCAGCGGCAACTGAGTGACGCCATTTCGGTGATTGGACGTGAGGATTTCCCTGAAAAATGGCCCAACCTCTTGCCAGAACTAGTTCAAAAGCTTGAAGAGAGTAGAACGAAGACTGGGGATTTCAACGTCATCAATGGAATTTTGGCCACGGCTCATTCACTGTTCAAGAGGTACCGGCATGAGTTCAAATCGAATGAGCTTTGGACGGAAATTAAATTGGTCTTGGACGTTTTTGCTCAGCCTTTACAAGAGCTTTCTACTGTAAGTTGTTTTATAAATGTTTGATATTGTTATAAATGTTTGATATTGCTTTTGAAGAATCTGATTTACTTCTGGCTGACTTAGGCATTAATGGGACTTGCTAAACAACACGAGAGTGACAAGAATGCAGTGAAGGTCATTTATGGCTCGTTATTGATGGTTATGAAGATCTTCTACTCCTTGAACTCCCAAGACTTGCCAGAGTTTTTCGAAGATAACATGGCAATTTGGATGCAGTCGTTCCAAGCTCTCTTGCAATCTGATGTGCCGATCTTGCACACTACGGTAGGTGTATTAAATTATGCTGCCTCGAAAATTAAAACAATTCTCACTTTTTTATATTTTTGGCAGGATGATGAACCTGGATTATTAGAGCAAATCAAATCTCAAATATGCGAAAACATTGGCATGTATGCTCAAAAGTACACAGAAGAATTCACACCATACTTGGGAGAGTTTGTTAAGTCTGTGTGGAACTTATTGGTGACGACCAGCGCTGAAAGCAAATATGACCAGGTAAGAGAATTGTGATTCGTGGTGCAGCAGCATTGTACTGCTTGCCAAATAATCAATATCATCTTCTATTTAGCTGGTTAGCAACGCTATCAAGTTCATCGCCACCGTAGCAGAAAAGGATAACGAGAAAAAGATCTTCGAGTCTAAAGAAACTCTAGGCATGATTTGCCAAAATGTCATCATACCCAGCATGCAGTTTCGAGGTAAGAATGGATTTCGGAAGAACGTATCTAAATTGTGTACATTTGGCCTCAAGTTCTACTTGGATTACAGATGCAGACGAAGAGCTTTTCGAGGATAACCCCGAGGAGTATATTCGAAGGGATATAGAAGGATCTGATTTGGACACGAGAAGGCGAGCAGCTTGTGATCTGATAAGATCTTTATCTAAGCATTTTGAAGGGGAAATGACAACTGCATTTGGGCAATATGTCCAGGTGAGGTAGCAGCTATTCCGTAAACGAGGATTTGAACTTCAAGTTGACCGCTTTATACTCCTTCGTAGACTATGTTGGCTAAATTTGCCGAGAACCCTAAAGACAACTGGAAGAATAAGGATGTCGCTATTTACCTTGTCACATCGTTATCTGCGAAGGGACAAACGCAGAAACAAGGAATCACGAGGACAAATGAACTAGTGAATGTGAATGAATTCTATGAGGCTCATATTTTACCTCACTTGGCAAACGAAAACGGTAAGTTCAGCATATTTTTGTTTTTCTAGTTTTTTGGATCAACATATTCATGAAAATTTGTTTACAGTTTCGGAACTACCAGTTTTGAAGGCTGACGCTATCAAATACTTGATGATGTTCCGCAACCAGCTCCCCGCACTAGTTGTGAAACAAAGTTTTCCCATGCTCATACGCTTCTTGAAATCGGAATTCGCTGTTGTTCATACTTACGCTGCTTGCGCAATCGAAAAACTGCTATTGGTGAAGCAAAGTGATAATACTGCCATGTAGGCATAAATCCCTTTTGTATTTGATTATAGGAATGAAATATGCTAAATCGGATTGTAAATTTCAGGGTGCGCTCAGAGGACTTAGCTACTGTTGCTGAACCCCTCTTAACAAATCTTTTTGGAGTTCTTTCGCTACCAACATCACGGGAAAATGAATATGTTATGCGAGGTACGACCTACATGAAATTACAGCTCCGAAGTTCAATCTTGTTCGACTAACAAGCAATTGTTTGTTTCCAGCCATCATGCGTTCTATTTCGACCCTGCAAGCAGCTATTATTCCGTACACGTCGGTTCTATTGACCCAGTTGACTGGAATTCTGGCTTCTGTGGCCAGAAATCCAAGCAAACCTCACTTCAACCATTGTTTGTTCGAGAGTATGAGTCTGGTGATCCGCAATGTATGTCGAACTAATGCCGCTGCCGTGCCGGAGTTTGAAAAGGCACTGTTCCCTATTTTCCAGCAAATATTACAGCATGATGTTGCAGGTGCGTGGTAATTACAGTTGAGGTGTGATTTTCTGTTATAGTATTTGTAGAAATCTTTTGTGTTGCTATCAACAGAATTCGTCCCATACGTATTCCAAATATTTTCACTTACTTTGGATTTCAACCCAACTGGAGTTTCGGAACATTATATGGGTTTGTTCCCGTGTTTGCTGACGCCGGTTCTGTGGGAAAAAGCAGGAAATGTTCATCCATTGGTGCGATTGCTGAGATCATATCTGGCCAAGGGAAGTCAGCAAGTTTATGCAACGGGGAAATTGGTAAATATTTTTGATCTTTTCATAGTATATGATGCACAGTAGGGGGTATAATGAATTTCTGTTTCTAGAGTGGTATTCTAGGGATCTTCCAAAAGCTCATTGCCTCTAAAAGCCAAGACCACGAAGGTTTTCTTTTGATGCAGGCGGTTGTCCAGCATATGCCCGCGTAAGTGTTGTCTTGAAAAATGTTGCTCGAGGTCACGAACAAAAGGACTTACAATATTTTTTTCATTGCAGAGAGGCAATAGTGCAAACGATGCCAGATGTTTTCCGCCTACTGTTTCAAAGACTGCAATCCTCAAAGACCACGAAATTTGTGAAGTGTCTCATCACCTTCTTCTGCTTCTACATTATCAAATACTCGTCAACAAGCTTCATACAACTAATAAACGGAATCCAAGCAAATATGATTGCTATGATCATAGATCGAATAGTCATTCCGGAGCTGCAGAAAATAACGGAGAAGAGAGACAAGCGAATTTGCGCGGTTGGTATCACGCGGCTTTTGTGTGAATCACCAGAACTATTTCCCGGTCAGTATATCAACTACTGGTAAGCTTTCAAAACTAAATTTCATGGATCCAAGCCGTATATGCCGCTGTGAATAATTTCAAATTTCCAATATAGGGCTCCACTATTACAAGCTCTGGTTGGGCTTTTTGAACTTCCCGAAGAGGCTGCTGCTGAACAAGACGAGCATTTTGCTGAGGTGGATGAAAGTTCTGGATATCAAGTTGCTTACTCTCAGCTAGTTTTCGCCGGAAAAGATGATACAGACCCACTCGAAGGTACATTTGTTTCGGCCGGTATTCGAACCATCAGTTTTAGCAGAATCTCGTTTATAATCATTTTAAATTTTCAATGTCTAGGTACTGTCGCTGACCCCAAGTTGTATCTGGCACAAAGTCTTTACTCGTTGTCGAAGAATCACCCGGGTAAAGTGGCGCCAGCCATTGCGAACATTGCACCTGGTGCTCAAGAGTTCTTGGGAAAGTACCTCGCGGCAGCTAACGTACAACTAGTTTAATTACTAAACCAAGAATTTACAAGTCCGACTGATTCCCGACTTGTTTTATCTAACTTGATAGCTATTTTGTGCATTCGTCTGTCATTTTTTCTCTTGTGTGAAAGGTTAGTATATTTCTGAAGAGTGAGGGTTTTGAATTTTGATGGAGTAAGAACCGACGGAACGGTAATTCAATAAAATCTCCTGAATAATTTGGATATCGACTCAAGAAGTTTGGGTTTGCTATGTACGAATAGAAACTAGATGATAGATGCTCGAGTAGAATTATGAGAGCCTGATTATCGCGTGTGAGCTGACATGTTCACACACAGACGTTTGCTCCACAGAACGACTCTCCACTAGATCATGTAGTGTTGGGAAGAAAGAAAGAGTTTGTTTTGGTCAATCAGCTGATGTGCACAAAGCAATCGTAATTGAATTCAATCTTTTCGACAGGTGTCTTCGTCTGCATCTCTCAAATTGTAACAAACTAAAGTTGTATCTTGAATCCTGTCCTATTGTCGCAATATGTTAGCTCATTAGTGTCACTATTAATTGGTAAGGAAATTTTTTAGGAAAAATCTTTGAATTATTGTACATCCAGTCAGCTAGTCAACATGAGGCTTTATAGATATTTAAGTTCTGCTAGCGCAAAAGCGCACCCTTGGAGACAGTCAGCAACAGTGATGTTAGCAGCGCCAGTCAAGGATGAATTAGGATTATTGATGATGACAAGGTCACGAAAAAGTAGATTTATGCCTGGCGCTTTAGTGTTTCCTGGTGGAGCCATCTCGCCTGTTGACGGTTCCAAAGAATGGATCAAATTATACCAAGAGAACGGCGTCGACCTTCTGACCTCACAAGCTTTAACAAGTACTTTCAATCGTCCCTACATTTATCAACGAGAATACCCGCAGTACAACAGCGAGCAATTGCCCAGTGAGATTACCCTCCGGCTCACCAGCATCAGGGAACTGTTCGAAGAATGTGGAGTTCTGCTTTGTAAACCCAGTCCAGAAGCTAAAGGACCACTTCCAGACGACCTGGATATTGCGACAGAATGGCAAGACCGAGTTCGTAGTGATCCCAAGGAGTTTCTGAAAATGTGTAGAGAACTTGAAGCTCTGCCGGATGTTTCGTCGCTGTGTGAATGGTCCAATTGGTTGACACCATCGTCCATCAAGATTCGGTTCGACACTGTTTTCTTCGTAACGACTCTCCCTGAAGCTCGCAAGATCCGGATTGATCCCAACGAAGCTGAGGATGCTGAAGTAAGTTCCTTTGATTGTAGCCAAGCCAATTCGTATTTGAAATTCTTCAAAGATATTAATGCAGACTTCTTTTTTTCAGTGGATCAAACTGAGTGACCTAATCGACGAAAACGGAGTAGCTAAGCAAGATCTGCAACCCCCTCAAGTTTATGAACTCTTCAGACTCAGGAATATCAAGTCCATCGATAGCTTGAACGGCCTAATGGAACATCGGAGAGAAAAAGGAATTGAAAGGTGGTTCCCTGTTATAATGAAGTTGAAGGACGGAATCCTCAATGTTTTGCCAGGTGAGATATCGTCCAATACTTACTAATACGTTTGATAGTTTCGAAGTTGTGCAAATGCTGATTTATGACGTGTTTTTTTTCAGGAGACGACATGTATCCATCCCAAGTTGACGATATTAACCCATCGGAAATTTTGGCAGTTGACATGACCCTCGAAGAAGCTTCGCGTAGCTGTAAAAATTTTCACCGGATTGAAAGGCTGTCTGACGGAACCAGAAGATTAAGAATCGAAGGCGCTGTGCGCCATGGTCATGTTTACACATAATTTCATGGCAGATATGGCTAAAATGTACCTGCAAAGTGTTCATTGTCAAATTGCTTTTGATCTACCTGTTTGTTGTACAGTGTGATATGATTGGCCGAATTGCGATTAAAGAGCAATCATGACAACATGACCTACAAATCTGGTGCTATCGCTTTGCTGACTGTCTCGTCAGGGTCAAAACGGAATAGAATAATATTGTGTGTCACGTTGTTCAATTCATGTTGGTGTTTCAGAAACTACTGGGGAATTTAGATTAGCCGCCGTTCAACCGTTCATGGATTTGGACTTCAGGCCCAGATCTTCAGCATGGCTATTTGGAGAGACTCGGCAACTGTGATTTGCGCCGCTTCGGACAACTTCAAATCTTCTAGTCAAATCAAATATCTAGTTACCCAACGGTCAGAAGCCCATCCACATCTCGGCGGGTCCTTGTGTTTTCCAGGAGGCCTGACTTCAGCCCATGATACGTCTTCAGAATGGATTGAACTGTTTGCCGAGTTCGGCGTGGACCTCAAAGACCTTAGATTCCTGTCAAACGCCGCTCACAAACCAGATATTTACGTCTTTGATGAAGCCGGTAGACCAGTAGCTGACTCAGGTAAGTGGAATCAAACTGAAGTTGTGCAAAAATGTATACATCGATATCAGCTAAAATTTTGCTGTCTTTTTCAGTGTACTCCAAAGAAATTTCCTTGAGGATCACAGCAATTCGTGAATTGTTTGAAGAATGCGGCATCTTCCTCTGTACTTCAAAAAACCTCACAGATCCTAAAGTGCAATTAGAAACTACCTCCGGCTCCAGCAGCATTTTCTCCAGCAAAAATCAACTAGAGCACTGGCAAAGCGAAGTCCGGAAACATCCCTTGAACCTAGTCGCCCTTTGCCGGAAATTTTCAGTGTTGCCCAACCTGAAAGCGTTAGTCGAATGGAGTAATTGGCTAACTCCAGCTATTTTTGGGTCTAATCGGTTCAACACCATGTTTTACATGGCTATTTTGCCTGACACCACGCCCACTGTCGTCGATCCTCGAGAAGTGGCTTTTGCCAAGGTAAATTCCACCTTTTAGTCGACATTTCCTCATTTCCCCCAGATTTCTACAACTGAAGAAAGCTTTGCAAGACAGCTTTTAGCAAGGGCAAGGTCTATACAGAAACGAACGTGTTTTGAGTTAAGCCGGTATTGAATTTTTGGACTTGTTCCAGTTTTATTTTAGAAACAGCCCACGCAACTGTAAATTACTCATATCCTCTCGTATTTAACGTCGGGGCTTTATTTGGATTGAAACATGACGACCACAACTACACTGACATTTGATCTTTCTTCACAGTGGGAATCTGCTCACGAAATTGTGTCGAATCGGAAAATATTCGTACCGGCCCCACAGTTTTATGAAATGACGAGGCTTCAAGATGTGTCCAATGTTGAAACGTTAAGGACTCTGATGGCTGTAAGGCTAAAGGCGGGCCTGGAAACGTGGAGTCCGACGTACTTGTTCCTAGAAGATGCCACAATTTCATGTTTGCCAGGTACAAAATTACATGTATTTTGATTTGTATAAGAACTTCAAAAAATTAAGCAGTTGACATTTTATTTTAGGTGACGAACTACATGGAACTTCTTCAGGGACCTCTGCTCAAGTCATTTCGAAATCAAGCCAAGCCCCACACAAGTCTCTACATCGAATCATCCTCACCGAAGTGATGCGGCCTTACAAAATCGAAGTTAATACTGAGCCAAGATATGGCCATTGGTATTCTGTTGGATCAAAATTCTGACCAATAAATTGTCAAGTCAATAATATAATGTGATGATTCTAAAAGTGCTTGCCCCGTGACAATTAAATAATGTAATTTTCCAAAAGGTTCCATTCGTGTCAACCTGCAATCACTCGCTTAATTGGACTTGTGAAAGTAGCTGAGGTCCGTAAATGTCAAATTGAACAGCTGTGGCACGTGACACGATCTGAAGTCCATAAAGATTCTTTAAGCTTGACTAAAGCTCATTACAAGTGCTAATGCGGGGCTTGACAGCCTCATTCTTGTTCGTAATCGATTTTGACAAATCAAAGGGAATTCATCGAATTTAATAGTCCTAAAAGCTTTTTGAAACGGCAGGAGCGTCAGAATCCATTTAAGTCATTCAGGTCCTGCAGATGGTATCACCAAACTAAGCTTTGGCTTCAGAACATATTCAAAATATTCCAATGATTCGCCATTTGGGCAAGCGACAAGAAGAACAATGGCTTAGTTGTTGTTTGTTGTCCATGTGCCGTCACATCAGGCTTGCATAAAAATGACATTTTGTCCTCTGGTTTCAGGACTTATACGGACATGACCATAACACGCATTACGGCTTTGCCCTTTTAAGGATTTCAGCCAAGTTTCGTCTCTTACTTTTCTGAACCGCTTGGACGCTTGGCGCGGCGGCGGCGGTGGTCTGTGTCTGAAGTGCGCCACGTTTGCTCTTTCTCCGCGGTCACTGAGCATAGCGACGGCCTGTCTACACGTTGAATTAATCATGGCAATATTTTTACCGATGCCACACCAACATGGACGTTGAGGAAGGCTCGGACATTAAAATTACCAGCAGGAAGATTAATTACATTAAATGTTCTCTTGCAAGAAAAACTGTTTGAAAGCCAGACGATCATTTCAAGCTTGAATGACGTCTTGCATTTGATCGAGAACTTTCTTCTTAGATCATCAAGGATTCGTAACTCATACGAGTAATTTTGTCGCCCCAAAGAATATTTTTCATGACCCGTGTACGCTATACGAGATCCGAATGCGTGGGCATGGACGAAAAGTCAAAAGTGTATTACTGTGGGCGTCAGATTCGCCAACTAGACGCAATGCAAAACAAACGTTTGTACTCGAGTACTGAAGTACTGACTGTAAATGTATACAAGCGTGCCAAATTCAATTTGATACATGAACAACCTGGTGAATCATGGCTCAAAAAGTACGAGTCTAAAAAAGAAAAAAACAAGGTAAAAAGTTTAGAACTTGCTAGAACTTCCACCGAAAATAGTTTCAAATTTAGACTGAATTTTGACAATCTTTCTGGCTTCTTCGAGACAATAAAAATTAAATGAATGATCCAACCCGTTTCCAGAATATTTTTATATGATTCTTCTTTAGCTAATTCCATAAAATCTGGTTGTAAAATTTTTGAAAAAGGGGTAGCCGCAGCAGCTGATAAAATTTTGAAACTGTACAAGAACAAGACCTGGAAAACTTGAACTACGAAGCGCTCGATTAACTTTACATGCTCAGGAGTCATCCAAGAAATATTCACACTTGCACTGTAGATTTAGCACTTTTGGCAATGTTCAAAGTCGCGAATATTTGACGTTGAGAGTGGGTGAGAAGCGATGATGTTACTACAGTATGTCTCGTATAAAGAACATGGTTACAAATCTGGTTGGGATCAGTTCGTGGGTTGATTCCATAAAAGAAGCACGAAATTTTGCGCTTTGAAAGCGTTTCAAGTGGCTGTTACCTTAATCAAACGTGATCAACAATTTATTAACAAGGTTCAAGTTCCAGATTTAGCAAGTAAAGGCCCTGTTGGTGAAAGCTACTTTTTTATTCCAGCTTTTTCCCCCCTACTACAGGTGAAAATTTAAAAAAGTGTTCTGAAATTGAAAAATCCCTTGCGGAGCTCAAAGTTATACTAAATTTAAAAATTTCCCACAGATTCAAAATGCCGGCTCCAGCAATCGGAATCGACCTTGGGACGACATATTCCTGTGTCGGAGTATGGCAGCATGGAAAAGTTGAAATAATCGCCAACGACAACGGCAACAGAACTACTCCGAGCTACGTCGGATTTTCTGACACTGAAAGGTTGATTGGCGAGGCTGCTAAAAATCAGGTATTTTTTAATTTTCTTGAATAGAGACTAAAAATGTGAAATAATGTGCATTCAGAGCCTTAATTTTTTTAAAATATTTTTCAGGTTGCCATGAACCCTAAAAACACAGTCTTTGACGCCAAACGTCTGATAGGCCGTAAATTCGACGACCAAAAAATCCAGGAAGACATGCGCCATTGGCCCTTCCAAGTGGTCAACAACAACGGAAAGCCAGTACTGCAAGTAGAGTTCAAAGGGGAAGTAAAGCGTTTCAATCCTGAAGAAATCAGTTCAATGGTTTTGACAAAAATGAAGGAGACAGCAGAAGCCTATTTGGGGCAGAAGGTCAAAGATGCCGTCATCACAGTTCCCGCCTACTTCAATGACTCACAACGGCAAGCAACCAAGGATGCGGGGGCCATCGCGGGTATCAACGTCCTCCGAATCATCAACGAGCCCACAGCTGCTGCCCTGGCCTACGGTTTGGACAAGAATCTCAAGGGCGAGCGAAACGTTTTAATTTTTGACCTCGGCGGTGGCACCTTCGACGTCTCAATCCTCACCATCGACCAAGGTTCCTTGTTCGAAGTCCGCTCCACTGCCGGCGACACGCATTTGGGCGGCGAAGACTTTGATAACCGTCTCGTCAACCATTTTGTCGAAGAATTTAAACGCAAGTACAAAAAGGACCTGAGTTCCAATGCACGCGCTTTGCGAAGGCTCCGAACTGCGTGTGAACGTGCCAAAAGGACCTTGTCGTCCAGTTCCGAAGCTAGTGTCGAAATTGACGCTCTCCACGACGGAGTTGATTTTTACACCAAAGTGTCGCGAGCCCGCTTCGAAGAACTCTGTCTCGACCTCTTCCGCTCTACAATGCAACCCGTTGAAAAAGCACTTCAGGACGCCAAAATGGACAAGGCCCAAATCGACGACGTGGTCCTCGTAGGAGGTTCCACTCGAATCCCAAAAATCCAAAAACTTCTCCAGGACTTTTTCAACGGCAAAGAGCTCAACAAATCCATCAATCCTGACGAAGCAGTCGCCTACGGCGCTGCTGTTCAAGCAGCAATTTTGAGCGGTGATACCAGTTCGGCCATCGCTGACGTCCTTCTTGTTGACGTTGCGCCGTTGTCTCTGGGCATTGAAACTGCAGGCGGTGTCATGACCAAGATTATAGAGCGAAACTCTAGAATTCCATGCAAACAGTCGCAAACTTTCACCACATACTCGGACAACCAGCCTGCAGTAACAATTCAAGTTTATGAAGGCGAGAGGGCCATGACCAAGGACAATAATATTTTGGGCACTTTTAACTTGACCGGGATTCCACCAGCGCCTCGTGGCGTTCCTCAGATTGAAGTAACTTTTGATATTGACGCCAACGGAATCTTGAATGTAAGTGCCAAGGATTCGAGTACCGGGAAATCGGAGAAAATCACCATCAAGAACGACAAGGGACGACTTAGCAAGGAAGAAATCGATAGAATGCTTCGAGATGCCGAAAAATACAAGGCTGAGGATGATAAACAGAGGGAAAAGGTGACGGCGAGGAACCAGTTGGAAACTTATATTTTTGCTGTTAAACAAGCTGTAGATGAAGCCCCAGCCGATAAAATTTCAGCGTCTGAAAAGGAAACTGTTCAAGAAAAGGCTGCAGGGGTACTTAAATGGCTTGATAGTAATCAGCTTGCCGAGAAGGAAGAGTTTGAGTTTAAATTGAAGGAGCTGCAAAAAGAATGTCAACCTGTAATGATGAAATTGCATGGCGGTAAAGGGGCCAAGGGTGGACCTACTGTTGAAGAAGTTGATTAATTGAGGCTACCAAATGCAGCTCAAGTTTTAAGAGAGAAAGTGTGTAAATATATAAGCAAACTTTTATTTGTCACAGCTTTGTAAAAACGCATTCTGGAATAAAAATATTCCTGTCAGTATATGTTTCATGCTTTTTGTATTGTCTTTTGTCTTTTGGTTGCGTAATCAAGGTCACCTATATTATTGACTGAATATTTGCCGGCGAACCCAAGTTTCTGGGAGAGTGAGAACGGAAACTCTTATAATTGTGTTTACTTGTAATATATATATTCCTATACACTTGGACGAGGAACGAGTCGTGGAGAGGCGTAAAGAAAGTTGTGTCAACGGAGAAAGCAACGCAATATTGGCAATATATTTCGTTAGACAACAGGAGCAGAACCAAGTGTTTTCTCATAAGTTAATCATGGAACAAGACCAAAATATTCATTAGTGGGTCGAGCTTCTGTGATCAATAATTTTGGAAGAAATATTTTGCTAAAAATTTTGAATTTTGTTCTGGTGCTCAACTGGTGTATATATTTTAAAAAACATTAATTGCAACCAAAACCAAAAGTCAATGAAGAAAATATTGACTTTTATCGGCTTGGCATTCTTCATCCTGCACCCCCAGCCCAGTTTCTCCATCCACCAAAAAATTAACCCAAAATGTGCCACCAAAGAACTCGTCTTCGATCTCCTCAACAAAATAATCCGATCCGATTTTCCTCGAAGCCAAATAAACATCCTGTACCACGGCGAAAATCCCTCAACTGCTTCCCCAAATCGCCCTTGCAAAGACGTGGAGCAAATATTCCAAAACGAAGACCAACTTTCAATGCGCTCTGCAATTACAGTGTCTTCAAACATTTTCAAAGAAGAACAACTCCTCCGCCTCAAGCGCCAAAACGACACTTTTGTTGGCGAAAACTTTCATTTCCACCAACTGTCCCAATGGACTGAAGTGAACCTCGTATTTTTGTACACGTTAGACGACCTCAACTCGCTAGTTTCTTCCCTAGTCTTCAAGAGGATCAACTCGTACAATTTTATCGTGGAACAAGAAAACCTTGTCGAGGATCTAAGCCGCCCAAATTTACTAATGCTGCCAGCAATAAATCGGCTCAAATTCAAAATCAATCTCAATTGGGATCCCGACTCGAAGGAACTCGTTGCAGAATCCACTTGTTTCTACTGTGACGAAGGCTACCCGGAAGTGGTACAAGTTTGGCGAGCTACTCAAAAACAGTTGGCGGGAAAATCAAACTTGGCTCCTCTGGCCCTCCCATCTCGTTCTGACCTATTCAAGGACTACACAAGAGACTTTAATGGGAAAACGCTCAGAGTCAGCATGTCACTAGGGATCCCAACGATGATGAACTTCAAAGTGTTGAAAAACGGCAGGATGGTAGCGACAAGTGGCTTCCAAACAAGTCTCTTCCATTTGGTTCGAAGAAAGCTTAATTTCTCCTACAAACTCAAGTTGGAGCACGTCTTTGGACTTGAAGGTCCAAACGGGACTTTTACCGGAATGGTTGGAGCTGTTCAAACTGGACGTTCTGATTTGGGCATGGGAGCTGCTGTGACATTTGGCCGTCATCGAGTCGTCCATTACTTGACGCCCAATACATTCCATATTGTAACCTTCATAACAAGGAGTTCGATCCTGCTTCCAGATTGGCAGACAATTTTTCGCGCCTTTACGCAACCTCTGTGGTTCAGTCTGTTTTTGATCACGACCTTCGTTATGCTTCCAGTCTATGTTACCGTTGGCGTTTTGGGTCGCAGCAGTTCTTCAGCCGCTGACTCAACATTGGGCGCTATTGTGTCTAATGGAATTAGCTTCATTTTCAGGCCTCTCATGGACCAACATCGGGTTCTCAGCAGCAACTCAAGTATCCGAACCTTAAATGTTTTTTGGCTTTTTAGTGTCCTTGTAATCTGTGCTGAATTCCGAAGCAATCTGATTACGCTGTTCCTCCAACCGCCAATGGAAAGCCTTCCGACCACCTTCACCCAGCTCGCCAATTCTGATTACGCCATTTACACTCATTACGCTGGAGGGTCACTCGAAGATATTGTTCGAGGCACTCACACCAAGACCTTTGACAAGATAAACGAAAAAATGATCCTCGAAGAATCAATTCAAAAATGCCTCAAAGTCACCATGACTCAAAGGGCCGCCTGCATTTCCTACGAAGATGACGCCATCATCGAAGGCGAACGCTACTTCAGTGATCCTTACGGCCATTCCTTCATTCACCGAGCTCCGATCGCAGCCTTCAATTTTTTTGCGTCCATTATTCTGCCCAAGGAAGCTGTGTACATTGACGCCATGGAACAAACAGTGGGTCAGATTGTTGACATGGGAATTTCAAAGCGGTTCCACGACGAACAACACCATTGGACTAAACGCAAGGGAATGTCACTTGCTCGAAAACGCCGGCACAAATTGCCCATTTTCTACGATAGTCATCACCACTTTGCCAAATTGAACTTGGGTCATTTTTCTGCTGCTTTCACCGTCTTGTTCCTTGGTGTTCTGGCTGCAAATATTACATGGATTTTTGAACAAAGAGAGACGGACAATTTTAAGAAAATGTTAGAATATATCGTCCAACAAGTTTCAAAAGTGTCATGGCCTTGGCACCTTCAAGTGGGACGTTTTAAACGGAATCGAGTGGAACCGATTCCAAGTGAAACTAGCAGCAGTAGTACAAGGCTTGTTGTTAGGTCGGCAGCGGTTGAGTCGACGGAATTGGTAGTTCGTGAGCTGGTTTCTGATTGATTTATTTTGCAAACGGAAAAGGTTTGTAGTGAAATGAGCTATTGACTTTTGGATATAGCTTTTTGTCCAAAATATGCACCTGACGTGAACCTGTCCACATGTATGTGTCGATGGAAAATTACATACTTGAATCGAATATGAAGGTCAGCTTGTCGTCAAGCTAAGCACACACACACACTTGGTTATACCAGACACCTGTTTTACTGGTTAATTGGTAGAGCTTTTGCAATATAAGCCTTCTTTAATTATGTAAAGAATTGATTATTACAGTTCCTGTTTGGCCAGTATGTATGTTCTGATGAGTTAACAAACATTATTATTTCTATATGTGCCCGTCGAACTGGACGTGGAGGTGAAAATTTCTGTACCTGATGAAGGATTAAATATCCAACTATCCAAACGTAATTACTGTTGCGTTGCACCTTGTTAATATTATTTGCTGCGAAACATACGGCTAGATGGAAAAAGCCGTATAAAAATTATTCAAAACTAATCGATAGTGAGCAACCATGGGCGAGTAAACTTGATCTGTTTGATTGCACACCATTTCTATGTTTAATGAGCTTTCGTGAAGGTCAACAACAGTCATTTAAAGCAGGTTTGAATTTGAAGCCCGTCGATCTTCGGTGTCGGGTCACTGGTGTTTTTTGGGGCTAAAAACGTAATGTTATCTTACGGCAACTAGAAACATATTTTTTTTAAGATGAAGCATTCTTTTCAGGAACCTTTTGGAATGCCGTTGAGGGACCTTTGGGTGCCTTCTTCGGCCCTGAAAAGTTTTAGCTTCGATCGAGATCTGTAGGCCCAGTTACAGCTGTTTCAATTTTGAAGTCCCCAAATTTAACATGGGGAAGATAGGCAAGTGGACTTTCAAAGTCCTGCTGCGGCCAAACCAAGAGGAAATTTTAGGAACGGACTTCTCCCAGTAATTGCCCTTGGAATCATTAACAATCAGGCCAAGTTTGAAGGAAATCCAAGACAACAAGTTTTTTGACGTCAAAAAACTGAAAAAATCGAAGATGTACCCCTTAGGATTTTTGGCGATTTTTGGACGTCAAAA